>JAVJGG010000054.1:1441771-1487910 GCA_035590195.1 Aviceda cuculoides | reverse complement strand
ACTGAACTCAAAACACAGCACTGTACCAGCTACTAGGAAGACAATTAACTCTATCCCAGCTGAAACCAGGACAGTGTATTATAACAGAGAAGTTTCAAATCAGAAAAGAAAAGCTTATTTAATTAATGAGGTTTACCATTTCTTGTGAGGTGAACCATAACTGATATTTAGGGACCTCATTCCACAGGTTTCTTGTTTCGCAGAAATACTGGTGTGTTTCTGTCAGAGTATAGCCATCTGGTTTAAAATTTGCACAACCTGTTACTGTTCTAAAATGTGCTTCGTTGGCATGTATGAAAGGCACAATGCTTCCTGTCAGAAAGAAGTTCCATAGAAACACTGTGGTGGAATAAGGGAATATGTATTTACTTACCTCGTGGAATATAATCCCTGCATAATGAAATATATATTGCCTACTTCTGTCTAATATTTAATAAACCTGTGATATTTGAGATAATCAGATATATTTCTCATTTTCATATAGACGCTAAGCTTTCATGCATTAGCTTTGCCTACAGTTTGGGATGTTTTCTATGGGCTGGTTATTGTCTTGTCATATTACAGTGTTTTTACAAGTCCTAATCCTTGGCTGTTGATGACCTAATGATAATGAGTTCTACAATTTAATATCATCATCCTTACTTTTAGTACAGTGATTACAATTTTTTTCTTGGCTGAGGACATGCCTGTTGAGTAGATACCGACAAACAAATGGTGGTGTTTCTGAGTAAAATTTCCCAGTGTAATCTTATTAAAAATGAATCAGATGTATGCTTTTTGCAATGCAATATTCAGAACAGTCTGAGCAATTGCAAGCTGACACTGTCTTCGTGCCTTACCATGCTGATTCACCACCCATATCAGAGAGTGCTGTCATTTATTTTATAAAAAAGGAAAACTCTTCAATAAAACACCTTTAGTTTTAAAAATCGCAACAGCAATAGAAAACCTCTTTTTATTTATTTTTTTAGCCAATTAATTAGATTACAGCTAAACTCCTTAGAGGAGACAGTACAAATTTCTGTATGTGGAATTTCATTTTGTAATTTTGCATCTGCACTTATTAGTGAAAAAGTACAAGAATGTATTATAGCTACTGAAGATATTGCTTACGATGTTCTAAGTAGGGAGCACTTATGGGTTTTGTTCCTAATTGACCCAGTTGTGAGAGCAGTTGGATCATTGAATGACAGGGCAACTTTGTAACCAAGTGCAAGTTGATCTTAATGCTACAAGAAAACTACATGAAGACATCTCTCTCCCCCCCCCGGAAAGCTGTCTCATTTTAGCCTGCCACTCTCATGCAGTTTAGTTTCAACATAGGACTCGGTGGCATACAGCCAATCTATGTTTGTCATGGTCTATCATCATATATCACAAAAGAGCATGCATACACAGCTTTCCCTGCAGCAGGATTTTTCTTCTCTACCCCCACCATTCTTATTTCACCTTAATTAGGATCTCCACTCAATATTTATATTTCTGTTAAAAAAAAATCACACTAGGAGGACAGGGGAATAAAAAGTTATGCTTCAAAGGGCCAATTCATTAGGAGAAAAAAACATACCTACTTTTGTTTTCTACTGATAGCTGACTAGTAGAACTGAGAGCCCATGCCTCTCTCTTCCATGCAGCATGTGTGTCTGTTTTTAGCAGAATTGAATGCGCAAGGGACGTGAACAGGAGTAACATTTTCTGAACAACCAAGTTATTTACTTCTTGAGATGCCTGTTGCCTCTACCTACTTTCCTTTGACATAGGAAGCAATGTAAAGGAGAGAGGTAGGCTCAGAAGGCAACATTCTCCTCAAATTCTTCAAGAAGGCCACTAAAGACAAGTAAAGAGCGCAAACACAAGTCTGAAGGCAGCCTTTAGATGTCAGACTTCTGAGAATCCCACTTTGTGTGACCGAATTTGCTGTAGACTACTGAAGGGTGAAATAGTAGGTAGTGTCTAGCCCCTTCAATAGGTGTACTTCTGTTGACCTGACTTCAGTTTTAAACTCTAAGAATAAAGCTTCAGCTTAAATATAAAGTAATGCTCAGAAGCTTTACAATTTATTGTAGTTCAGAATCCGATTTTTCTTTGTCATCTTAAGAAGAAAGCCAAGGTCGCTGTAAAAGTTAAGTTTTCAACTCTTTTTATGATTATAACCATGGTTCATTCCATCAACAATCAGAAACAATGATGTAATTTTTAGAAACAGTTAAGCAACACACTCAAATTCTAAGTGTTCGATACTATAGAGTCAATAAACCCAGCATCTAAAGACTCTGCGTTTCCTAAATGATTTGTTGTGAATTATTCACTCTGCTGTCAGCTATCTGTTGGTTGGTCCCTGTAGCTAAGGGACTATGCTAACTGCTTTGATAGGTCTTCCTTTTTCTAATTGCGTTTCTTTGCCTTGTCTTACAAAGTATTTTCATTCACCTCTCAGTCCTACTGGTTGGTTGCTCCAGTAACAAGGACTGTCAATGACTGTGGTTAGTAATTATGCTGATGCAGGCAGACAATCCATCATGGTGGATTTTGTATGTGGCGGCTGATAATTAATCATGGGGCCATGGTGCAGAAACTACACGGCATAGTAGAAATTTGTCTTCTAAAGGCCGGTTCAGGGTTGGAGCATGAAGAATAATGAGCCCGTAGCTGGTAGCTCTTGTCTGCCAATCGATCTTTCTATTTTGCCTTTTAAACTCTTCTGTAGGATTTGGTGAAATCATCCATGGAAGTGATAATAATAGCTCAGTGGAAAAAATGCACATTTGAAGATTTTGCTTTGATATTCTTGGGTGGAGGTTTTTTTATGTTTCCATCTAGTACATAGTAAAACAAGTTAGGTAAATTAGAAACTGGATATATTAGTTTTGGCACCAGGTGAGGGGGAGAAGTCTGTGCAAGGGTGAAAGGTCTTGTTGCTATGCTCAGGACAAACATAAAGTATCCCCGTAAGATGCATAGATGATGCCTGAAAGTAACGTGAATATTTGCTATCACCCTTTGGCAATATATCTGGAGATGACTGATGTTCTGTCAAGGCATATCCACTCAGATTTATTGAAAATGTTCTTCCTTCTAAGGATTCAGTATCTTGGCTGTAGGTTATTGTATGAAAACCATCAGAAATCCTGAAGTTCTTTGTGGCTCGTTCCCTGAACTTGCCTAGTACTGGCTAAGGTGGCGTTGTTCCCACAGACGTTGTAGTCCAATGTTTCCATAATGATAGGATCCCTCAGCCACACTGGATGTAGTCAGGGAGAACAGATTGTATTTAGCTGCAATAATAAAGGTTTATAAAGATTCAGGAGAATAAAGAAGGGAGCAAGCCAGCATTCATTTTTGTCACTTGACAATAGCATCTCACAGCTTCTCTTTGAAAATTTTGTTAGTTTCTTCTCATTGATTTTAGATTTACTGGTAAGTTTCATATTCCTTGCAGGCTTTCTTGACCCTTGCTGATAATTATTCTTTTACTCTCTGCCACCCCCAGCACTGGTTAGTGGTATCAGCTGATAGTGTGTACCCTTCCTCATGGTGTTTGAAAATAATCCTACAAGAAGATATGTCTCACCTCTAACTTGCAGTCTTAGAGCTACTCACTTTTATCCATTTAGTCCAGGATCCCACAAGGGCATTGCTGCATCTGAGTGTTAGAGCATAGGATGCAGACACGGCAAGCACTTGCAGAGCAATTGCTACCGTAGTGAACACATCAGAGGGAAATTTGGCATAGTGACCAATAAAGAAGAGCAGGCAACAATGATTTCGGTGTTGCAGTCTATGCTTGTTTTCTACCTGAAATAGTTTAGTCACAAAAGGCAGGTGAGATAGGATTCCACTCCTTTTTCCTTCCTGATGAACACTCCAGCTGAAGCTAGCCTGGCAAAAAGCCAGTGCAAAAGATCAATCTTTGATTTATTTTTCTTGAAAGAAAAATATTTTTAAAAAAAGTCTATAAAAAGTAGCACTTCAGAAAATTGTTAAACTGAGTGGTGTTTTAAAAGTTAGTGTCTGACAGCAATAGGATATTGAGTGAGATGGACCTTTAGTCTGACTCAATATGGCTATCTTATCAATAAGAATATGAGCCACACTTCTTCGAAAGCTCCATGGCCACTCATGTTCTTTAGACCCAAAGTTGTAGTGCATCCATTATATCCAGTGAACCTTGAACTAGTCTCCAAATATACCCTAAATAAGCCTTGCCTTCCAGCCCAGTGGGTTGACCTCTGACTACATCATGTATGGCTATACAATAAGTATTTAATTACGCTGTCCTTTTCTCCTAAAATGGGAGGTGATTGTTTCACCTACTGATATTAACCTGGACTTCTAATGTTCTGTTACTGGTGATGTTTCCACCACTGAGTACTTTTAAGTATACATGAGCTAAGTATCTGCCATAAAAATGAAGTTACAGTTCCTCTTGTCTCAAAGTAGAGGGATGGACTAGCTACCTCTTAAGGATGCTTTTAGATCTCTTTATTATATTTTGATCTGTATTTTACATAAAAACTCAATAGCTTCTTAGTAGTACTTCTGGACAAAATTCGATGTATGCATATGTATGTTATTTATTGACACTATATTGTTTACAAGGAGCATCCACACTGCGTTTGTGTCATGTAGTTCACTGAATGCAAAACCCTGAGTTCATTGTTTCATTATTCTTCAATTCCTCCTGTAATTGTCAGAGTTCACACCATGTGTATGGACGTTCCTGTCTCTATTTTGAGTGATAACTGTAAAATTCTGCCAAAGTTTTTTTCATCTTCTGTCTTTTCTGTTCCAGTGAAATCTTTCATAACCTCAACACGTTATTCCAGAACTTCATTTGTTTTCTGGGATGCTTCTTTACCTTGCTGTTAGAACCATTGTCAAGCTTTTTTTTCTCAGATTCTGGATACTTGAAATGATTGTTGCTTATTTGCTAGAATTCTGTAATATTGACCTATTCTATATCAAATAGTAATTACTTTGATGAACAAGAGCCCTTTTCAGAGATACTATTGTCTGATGATGAGAAAGTACTGAAAATTTACAAGAAGGGTCAGAGGGAGGATCGAGGGAACTACAGGCCTGTTAGCTTGACCTCGGTACCGGGAAAGATTATGGAACAGTTTGTCTTGAGTGCGCTCACACGGCATGTGCAGGACAAGCAGGGGATCAGGCCCAGTCAGCATGGGTTCATGAAAGGCAGGTCCTGCTTGACCCACCTGATCTCCCTCTATGACCAGGTGACCTGCCTAGTGGATGAGGGAAAGACTGTGGATGTTGTCTACCTGGACTTCAGCAAGGCCTTTGACACTGTCTCTCATGACATACTCCTTGAGAAGCTGGCGTCTCATGGCTTACGCAAGTATACTCTTCGCTGGATGAAAAACTGGCTGAATGGATGAGCCCAGAGGGTTACGATGAGTGAAGTTAAATCCAGTTGGTGGTGGGTCACAATTGGTGTTCTCCAGGGCTCAGTGTTGGGGCTGGTTCTGTTTAATATCTTTATCAATGATCTGGATGAGGGGTGTCATGGTTTCAGCCGGGATAGAGTTAATTGTCTTCCTAGTAGCTGGTACACTGCTGTTTTTGAGTTACCTGTGAGAAGAATGTTGATAACACTGATGTTTTCAGTTGCTGCTAAGTAATGTTTAGTCTAAAGTCAAGGACTTCAGATTCTCAAGCCCAGCAAGTGAGAAAGCTGGAGGGGCACAAGAAGTTGGGAGGGGACACAGCCAGGGCAGCTGACCCAAACTGCCCAAAGGGGTATTCCGCACCGTGTGACATCATGCCCAGTATATAAACTGGGGGGAGTGGGGGTGGGGGGAATCGCCACTCAGGGACTAACTGGGCGTTGATCGGCAGGTGGTGAGCAATTACACTGTGCATCACTTGTATATTCCAATCCTTTTATTATTACTATTGTCATTTTATTAGCGTTAACATTATCATTACTAGTTTCTTCTTTTCTGTTCTATTAAACCATTCTTATCTCAACCCAAGAGTTTTACTTCTTTTCCTGATTTTCTCTGCCATCCCACTGGGTGGGGGGGAGTGAGTGAACAGCTGTGTGGTGCTTAGTTGCTGGCTGGGGTTAAACCACGACAGGGGATTCGATGCGCCCTCAGCAAGCTTGCAGATGACACCAAGTTGGGAGGCAGGGTGGATCTGCTTGAGGGTAGGGAGGCCCTGCAGAGGGATCTGGACAGGCTGGATCAATGGGCTGAGGCCAATTGTATGAAGTTCAACAAGGCCAAGTGCTGGGTCCTGCACTTTGGTCACAATAACCCCAGGCAGAGCTACAGGCTTGGGGAAGAGTGGCTGGAAAGCTGCCCAACAGAGAAGGACCTGGGGGTGCTGGTTGACAGCCAGCTGAATATGAGCCAGCGGTGTGCTCAGGTGGTCAAGAAGGTCAATGGCATCCTTGCTTGTATCAGAAATAGTGTGGCCAGCAGGAGCAGGGAGGTGATTGTTCCCCTGTATTCGGCACTGGTGAGGCTGCAGCTTGAGTACTGTGTTCAGTTTTGGGCCCCTGACTACAAGAAGGACACTGAGGTGCTGGAGCATGTCCAGAGAAGGGCAACCAAGTTGGTGAGGGGCCTGGAGCACAAGTCTTATTGAGGAACAGCTGAGGGAGCTGGGGCTGTTTAGCCTGGAGAAGAGGAGGCTGAGGGGAGACCTCATAACTCTCTACAACTACTTGAAGGGGCGTTGTAGTGAGGTGGGTGCTGGTCTCTTCTTTCGGGTGGCTGGAGATAGGACAAGAGGAAATGGCCTCAAGTTGAGGCAAGGGAGATTTACGTTAGATATTAGGAAAAATTTCTTTACTGAAAGGGTTGTCAGACATTGGGACAGGCTGCCCAGGGAAGTGGTTGAGTCACCATCCCTGGAGGTATTCAAAAAGCACATAGATAGGGTACTCTGTGCCATGATCTAGTGGGCATGGATGACAGTTGGACTCAATGATCTTGTAGGTCCTTTCCAACCGAAATGATTCTATGATTCTGGTATAGGTCTGTCTCATCCAGATTAATGTACTAGTATGTAGACTTAAAAAACTATTTTTCTGTCTCTCAGTCAGGAAATACTTAAGTCTGCCATTTAAGGTACAGTAGGGCTAAAGGATGGAGCTAAAGTCCTGATCAGAATATTTTATTTTTCTTTGGTTCTCAGCGCCTAAATAATGGACTATACCATCTGAGTTCCTCTTGTGATTCCACCTCTGTGAATTTGTATGCAGATTCTGAGCTGGAAAACAGTGAAATAAATGAGCAAATTAAGCATTCAGTGTTCTTATTGACTACTGTGGAACTTTGTTCAGTTTCAAAGTTATGCAAGCTATAAAAACCAAGCTGAACTGGGCCTGTGGAATAGAATAGCCCAATGTCAGCATTTAAACCTCCTATTTAATTTTTCAAGGATTTCAATATACAAAAACGTCACTGATTTTGTAAGCCTTATGTGACATTTGTGTCTCAGTGTAGATAAATGAAAAAAGGAATGCAAAGAAAGTAAGAAGTAAGGATTATTGTCAGTCAAATACCACCTCGTATCTTTCCGCTTTCCATTACAACCTGTTTTCTGATACTAAAATTTTAATGGTTTGTTGTAGTTTAACCCCAGCCAGCCAAAACCAGGATGTGGTTACCAACAAAGGAGTATGGGTATTTTTATTTCCGTATTCTCTTTTCTTTTTCCAGTAATATTGTTCTCATTTGCCACATATGCTACTCATATTAGCTATTTCTGTAGATAATTTAAAAGTCTTTTACTACATCTTTGTTCACCCTTTTTCCTTTCCTCTGAACACACAACCCTCCACAACTTATAAAGATTACTAAATATATTTACTATTTTTTTCTGCATATGCTTCATCACTGTTTTGATTGTGACTTTTTTTGATTTATCTAGTTTTTGCCCACTACCATACTGTAAATATATTTTCATGGAAAGCAGGGGCATTTTTTTTTCCCTACTGTTAATTTCTGCATTGTCAATGCTCTCTCTTCAGGTGGTTGCAGGTACAGATAGCAGAAGGCACTGACAATTTTCCTGCTATCCTCCTGTATGAGCTTGCCCTGCTGATGGTTTTATCTCATCTACTTGTAACCAAACTATGTCACATTATTAGGTCATTGTCTTACTCCCATGTGGCAGGACAAATAAACACTGTCCACTGCCAGCCTTCATCCTTCAGAGTTTTTAGGATGGTTCTCTTGGAAAACCAGCAAACAGATTATATTTTATTTTGGAGCTGGAAGAAAGGGATATAATCAGTGTTTACTTTAAAATAATAAATAGCTTTATATTTGCTAACCTGTTTTCTAGTAAAAAAAACTTTCTTATTATTACTTTTTCTTGTTGCACTGATGAAACAAAGCTCAGTGTCAGCTAGTTCTCCAGTGTTCAATGACAGCCATTAAAAGCAGAATTCTGAGATCAGATGGGATAGAGGCAAACTAAATGCTCTGTCATTTCCAGATAAGGTTTTTCACAGGCATTGCTGCACTCCCCTGAGATGATGCCTAAAGCCAACCATCAAGGATCCTTGATTGTTAAAATGAGAAAGAGCAAACTGGCTTGATAAAGATAAGATTATAGTGTCTCAGATGTGAAACCTAAAATAGAAGAACAAAATTAAATAAAGCAGAATCTGGCACAGAGGATTTTGAGGTTGAGTTAATGGTATGCTATCACTTTCACTATGTTTAATACTCTTATGAGCTTAGTTGCACACACAGTGTCAATTCCATTCAAAGCAACCTTTGTCACAATGCACCAGTTAATTTTTTATTTCAATATACAGTAATTACACTGGCATACTGCAATAAAATTATTCAGTACACTCATCTAAAAATGCCACATTACGCACATTTAAATTTAGTCCTTTCATTGGTATGATCTCAAGATACTCATTTGAAGATGGTAGCTGAACTAGGAATTGTAACACTATTGTCACATCCCAGGTAATATAGCCCGCAATTTTGCTTTCTGCCATCTACTATTGCTAGAAAATTGGAAGATAACCTGTTCTTATTCAATGTAGTTTGTGCTGCATTTGGACAAGTACTATAGATACACCACTAAAGACCAAAATTTACTTGTTTTTTGCTAAAGAAAATGGGACAGCTACTAGAAGTGTTGCCTGTATATGCTGGTAAGAACTTAAACTCCTCTTTCTTGCTGCAGCAGCCAACAAGGATAAAGGTTAGAAAGTGAAACTATTAGTGTTAGATGAGAATATCCTAAAACTCTTGTTTGCTTAAATTTTTATTAAAATGGTTTATAGGAACAGGTGGTTTAAAGTATATCTTATTTATTCTAGAAAAAAAAAAAAGAACTATGTATTTAAATTGTTGTAAAATATTGTTTTAAAAGTGTGAAATGAAAAAAATTTACTTGATAATATTAGTAATTATTTGTATGAAAAAAGGAATTAAATATATTTAAAGTGATAAGTACCTGAAATAGGAAATAAAGCTGTTCTTGGAAATTTCCAAAACAAGTGTTTTACTTTGACCTTTTTCATTGACCAGTTAGCTTTTCCTTTATGTTAAATAATAATAAAAAAAAAAATAAAAAAAATCATATTAATACATAATTTGAGGCCAGCAAAGTATGTTAAAGCCATTTCTGCCCTAATCTAACTGATAGTATTTTATCACCTCAGGAATATTGATATTGAGAGTTTATTTTTCTATCTCAAAGATAATATCTTGAACTTTTTGATGTTAAAGATCTACTAAGCAAAGAAGAGGCTAAATTAATTTAGTTTTCTATTATAATCCCAAGCTTATTCAATCTTTACCTTGCACATCCTAAAAGAATTGGAAAGCAAAAAATAAACAGATGTGTCATAACAAACAAACAAAAAGTCCTGATGAGAAAAAGCAGCTTCTCTAAATCTGTGGACTTCTGTCTCTTTCTGTGCAGCTGAACAGCTTTGGTTCATGTGTGGGTAGAAAGGAACATCGAATTTTCTCTAGGAAAGAAGCAGCGGTATTTCGGTAACTCCCGTTGCTTAGTAGTGTTAATTGTGTGAATTCTTTCTGTTTTCCAACTGCATCATACAGTTCCCTGGATTTACCTAGCCTTAAATAAAAGTAGCTGTGAGAAATGGTAGAAAGATTCAGGGTTTACTCATTTCTGCAAACCAAATTTCCACATAACCCCATTTACTTCTTAGCATGTAACTCAGGTTTAAATCCTTAGCATAAGGGACTTCACCCTGGTGCTGCCACACCTGGGAAGGGGATATGGCTAAACACTCTCTCTAATTCTTGCATCAAAATTTTATCTCTGTAACCACAAGCCTTTCCTCCCCATAGGTGCTGTAAAAAGGCTTGTTAATTAGTCATCAATACCTGTCAAATTGTTAAACAAGCAAAAAACACCCAATAGTAACAGTACTGAGCTAAGGAATTGCTGATGAGCCCCTGACTTCAGTAACTTGTTATTTGAAATTTGAGCATGTTTTCCTCCACTGAAGTACTGTGGCAGAGATTCTGTTCCCTGACTGTATAATCAGGTGATTAGAGGTGGAGAAGTCCTGACTGAAGCACTCTTTGGTGAACATTCAGCTGTGCTGAAAGCCAGAAAATGTTCGCATTTCACCACAGACCAAGGTCATCAGCTACAACTTGGTAACACAAATCACTGCATGGATGCAGTGAATGAATTAGTTTTAAAAACTGCTGGTGAAAGAAAGGAAGGGATCTTTGCCAAATTTTTGGTTTTTTTCAAGCCACTTCAGAAATGCAACAGGAAGCTGCCTTTTACTTATTGATGCTGAGGGAAAAGAAAAAGTCTGCCAAATGACAGACTGACAATATACACTTCTGTCACTCTTTTGCCCCTTTTGAAATTGTGTTTCCAAGTAAAATCCAAATCCGCATCTACCACTGCAGCGGTTATTATATGAGCACCAACAGGCAGATGAAGCTGAACTTTTACATGTTGGGAGCCTGGGCACTTCCTCAGACACTTGACATAAACATATCACACTGTACAAGTGTGAATTTATCATTTACTCTTGTGCTAAAATGTTTACTGATGCTTGCAAGAAAGATGGTGTGTCATGCTAAGTTGTGTTACAGTTGAGTTTGAAAGCCATTGAAAGGACTTTCTTTCTGTTCAGACAGTGTAAAAAAATAGCAGTGTTCAATAACCATCTAATGTCTCACTCCTGGTGGCATGATTTACTATTGTGCTCTTCAAACTGCGTTTTCCTGGTAAGGCCTGAGTCTTCCACAGCGGACACACTATTCAGATGTATAATTTGCTATTTGCATGAATTGGTTTTGCTAAGCACAATAGGATTGGAGACAACTGGGCCCTAATCTGAAAACCACTGGGGTCAGTGGGAATCATGCCAGTGACTGCAGCAGTCTTTGTGTCAGCCACTTGATGAAATCTTGATTTGAAATATATCTGTCTGCATTGCTGATTTTTAAATTGGTCTTTTTGAGGGAAGGGGAAATACTAATAGCTTGCCTTTCTCTTGTGGCTAGTGACTGTGCTAAAAATGTCTTCTCACACAGATATTTCACAAAAATTCCATGAAGAGAAGACCTGCAATTATTGTTGGTGAAGTATTATGTGGCTGACAAGTTTTATAGACTCCAGCTAGACTAAAGCAAACTAACAGACCCAGAGAAGCATAACTGCATAATGTAGTTCATGACATTTGGGGTTTTCCTGTCGGTCTCTCAGACCCTGACACAAAAATATTTTAATAATTGCAAAAATAAATATCATCCTTGTTTGTAGACTGCACACACTTAGGAAAAAAAAAATGCAGCTGATGTCTGTATAATAGTTACCCAAGAACATTGTGACAAATTAGAAAGACATTGAGGTGATTACTTACCAAGTGATTTCTTGGATGCTACGTATGATAAAACAGGAGAATACAAGAAAAAAAACAAGTGCATATATATTTTTACAACAATGTAAAAGTGGTTTACTGAAGTGGTTACAGAGAGAATAATATCTTAATTTCAGGTTTTGCATATATCTGATTAGAATCAGCTACCTTTCACTTGTTTTGGAGAGAAGTCCATGCTATAAGCTGTCTCAATGATTTTGATAAGTTGTCAGAAAGCCTAAGTGCACAGGAATGCCATCTTAACTGCTATGTGAGTGAATAGTGTCCACACTGATATATACATTATCTTCACATTGGCATCTTTAGAGAGGGGAGCTTTTAGTGAGAAGGGGAATAGGAAAAATATTCCTAATGGGTAATATCTTAGAATATGTAAAGTAGCGCATGAAGCATAACACAGACATAGTTTCCCCACAGAGACTGTTGAAAGGATGGGGAGAAATTTAGCAGTTATAAATATGTGATTAGTTTAAAGATTTGTTTGTGGCAATCAAGTGTATGCCAATAGAGGATGAAGATGTGTAATTCTAGGTCAAGTTTAATGGATATAGTTGATGGTTGTTTTTTCTCATGTTTGCATTAACTAGAAAAAAATCTTTCATATTCCTGTCAAAATGAAATATTCTAGAATCTTAATGATGGCTTTGCTAATGTTGTTCTGTGAAAATACATCACATGCAAATCTTTCTCCATCCTCTTCATGCCTAGAAGTGTCACTCCTAGGCACAAATTCGTAACACATCATAGCTTTCCCTCTCCCACCTTCCAAACACTTCCCTGCCAATTAATTAGCCACAGTAGCATACTATCACAGGCCATCCAGTTGCTTCTATCTCCAAGTAAGATACATGACATTAAGATTCCTTACTTTTCATACTTGTCTTCATTTACCATACCCTGGTATTAGGTAATTTATGCATCTCTAGCATGGCTAATTCCCTCAGATATTGGATACCCCTTTCCATGGTGGTCCACTTGTTTGACTGACATCTAACATCTTCCTTAAAGGGGAACCTTTCCTTCACACTTGACAGGAGTCACCTCCAGAGGCTGATGGCTTGTGGCCCTTTTCCAATTGCCTTGTCAATACCACCTTCCCTGGCAAGCGATCCCAGCTGCTTGGCTTCCCTACCTTCTAGTTCCAAGCTATTAGCCTCATTGTCCCAGCATCAGAGGAGCCAAGTGATAATATGCTCACCTCTATTTGGGCCAAAATCTTTTCGCATATCCCACAGCTCACTCAAGGATAGGGATCAGGTGATTAGCTCTGGTTCCACCTCTTCCTCCTGTTCCCATGATAACCCTGGCTTGTCTTCCTCCTTCACTAAGTGAATTGATTTTTTCTGTGTATTTCTTCTTCTGTATGGGGGCAACTGATACTGGTGCAGGTTGGTCTGCTGGTTCAGTTGCAGCACCTCTCGCCGGGTTTTAGGTAACCACAGTGTCTGTTGCTGAGGCCAGAAGGGCTGCAGTGCTGTTGCTGGGATTTGGGTAGCTGCAGTGCCCATCACCAAGGCTGGAGGGACTGCAGTGCCCTTCGCTGGGGTTTGGGTGGCTGTAGTGTCCATTGCCGGGGTTTGGGTGGCAATAGTGCTTGTTGACGGGGCTGGAGGGACCACAGTGCCTATCACTGAGGTTTGGGTGGCCGGAGTGCTCATTTCCAGGGCTGGAGGGAGCGGAGCGCTTGCCACCAAGGTTTGGGTGGCTGCAATACTCATTGCCGAGGCTGGTGGGACCGCAGTGCCCATCGCCGAGGATTGGGTAGCCACAGTGCCTGTTGTCTTGTTTTTAGATCCAGAGACCTTCTCTTCCCCTTGACGGTACTGAGTGGTGTTGAACAGGGCTCAATAGGCATGGGCCAGGCCCCAGCACATTGCTGTAATTTCTATCTCTCTGGAGCTGCCAGGGTGACAGCATACATTTTCCAAATATTTTACTATTTCTTCCGGATTCTGCACTTGTTCAGAGGTGCCTTTCCAAAACATTGGAGGTCCCCACTCTTCTAGGTACTTGCCCATAGTAGCCCACACACCCTGCCACTCGTAATTATCCAGCCTCGGGGCAGATCTCTGGGTGATCTTCTTAAACAGTTGTTTAACCTTAAACAAGAGCTGAACCACATTCATGAGCATGCTAATTCCTAGCAGTAGGGCTATGATCGTGCTGGTCTCAACACCCCAAGGGTATTCAAATTTTTCAAAATTCTCAAACACCATTGTAACTGGACTGAAAGAGAAGGGAAAGGGAAGAAAGGTACCCCACCCATAGAATGGTTTTCCAAGGAGGAAAGGCAAATGGTGTAATTATTAATAGTTTCCCACAGATGGCTCCTGAAGTGCAGAGGTGACAATGTTGAGTGCAAATACCAGATTAATTCCACAGCTGATAACTTTAGCATACCATAAGCCAGTGTTACACAATACATCAAAGCGAAAACCTTAATCCACCTCCCATGTATGATAAGCAGCAGAACAGGGACTACATACAGCAAGCGAGGTGATACATAACAGAACTTTAAAAACAACAGCAGCAATACTAAGAACACATAAATCAACATAATGACCAGTGACTATTAGACCAATATAGTGAATGTTTGTAACAAATTTGTTTTAACAAGTTGTGGTCAAGCTTGTCGTTATCTCAACACTTCGTGCCCCACGTTGGGAGCCAAAATGGACTGTTGTGGCTTAACCCCAGTAAGCAACTAAGCACCACGCAGCTGCTCACTCACTCCCCCTACACCCAGTGTGATGGGGGAGAAAATCGGGAAAAGAAGTGAAACTCATGGGTTGAGATAAGAACAGTTTAATAGAACAGAAAAGAAGAAACTAATAATGATAACAATAACACTAATAAAATGACAATAGTAATAATAAAGGGATTGGAATATAAAAGTGATGCACAATGCAATTTCTTACCACCCACCGATCGATGCCCCATTAGTCCCCGAGCAGTGATCCCACCCCCCCCCTCCCCCCCAGTTTAGATACTAGATGTGATGTCCCATGGTATAGAATACTCCTTTGGCCACTTTGGGTCAGCTACCCTGGCTGGTTCCTGTCCCAACTTCTTGTGTCCCTCCAGCTTTCTCACTGGCTGGACATCAGAAGCTGAAAAATCCTTGACTTTAGACTAAACATTACTCAGCAACAACTGAAAACATCAGCATTACAAACATTCTTCTCATACCTAACTCAAAAACACAGCACTCTATTCAGCTACTAGAAAGAAAATGAATTCTATCCCAGCTGAAACCAGGACACTACTAATGACTTCAGTAGGCAAATATTTCATTCATTTAAAGAAGCCTTTCATATGTAGCCATTTTTAAGATTTTTTTTTTTTCAGAAGAATTAGAATGTAGCCCTGTACAGAAGATAAAAACAAAACAGACAAAACAATCATGCCTTTTTCAGCTCCCTGCAGAGAGGTAAGTATGGCTTTCCACTCTGCACTGAAATGAATTTTATGATTATTTCTTTACAGGAATGAAAATTCCCTATACAAAATGAAAGGAATAGAAGAACTGGTCTATAAAAATCATCTAAGTGACATGTCCCATGGATTTGATCTCACTGTTAATAGAAGTGAAGTTATAAATTGACATATGCAATCTTTGATTTAAACTATGAAATATGTAGTAAATATATGTGGTAAAAAAATTATGTGGTAAAGTACATGCATATATTTTGTTAAATTGTCTATTAGTACTATCACAGGAGTAAGGGAAAGGGTGTCCTGTGGATGACAAAGCATTTACGAATTCCCTAGTAGTTTTTGAGTATTTATTTGACATGTATTTATAAATGCAATATCGTTGTGATGGTGATAATGTAAACAGTGCTGCATGACATACAAAGCAAGAAACAGGTAAATAAAACACATTGGAGGAGGGTGTGTGGGGTGACATCAATGTTTTCTGCGGGAACTTATACAAGATGACTTTGTAAAGGATAGCTTTCATGGAACAGTTCTCAGATGCCCCAGGCTTAATCGTATTTTCCTTAAGCTTCTTCCAATTAGAGTGAATCCTGAGTAAGTGTGCCATCAAATGGTAGCCATTGTCATTTGAAAGAGTCTGGAGAAGGAAAGGATGCCAAACATTAATGTATCTCTACACACTCAATTAAAATTCGATCCAAAATGAAAATGGATTTTGGAGCATCAGCAAATGTCTGCCAAGAACTTGTGCCAACCCACATCAGGTTTGTCTCTGTAATATTTACTACAGAGAGAGAAAACACATTTGACCATGAATGGTGTCTTGTGGGACTCCATTCCACAGCTGTTCTTCAAGGATTTAGATAAAATATGTCCTTCAGCTACTACCAGTTTTCAAGAATGCCTGCGACTGTGGTTCAGAATATTATAATACTTCTTTGCTACTATCTTTGGTTGCACATTGGCATTCTACAGAACACAGAAATTGAAAAATAGACATCATAAGAACCAACTTTTCAAAGAACTGATGTTTCTAATCTGTGTTACCCTGTAATTAAACTAATTTGTGGTGTTCTCATTTGAGATATGTATATAATTATTGTTCTTATTTTATGTCCTTGTAGTAATTCACTTTGACTATATTTGCTCTGTTTTCAAAAGCTGAAAGAAACCTGGTTTTAACGTATAATATAATGGAATAACCATTTTATGTGATGAGCATTTTGTGAATCTGAAGGAATAGAAGTACTGTTCAAAAGGCAAATAGTACCTTTCAGAAAAACTTTGCTAAAAGGAAAAATAAAACAGAGATTTCCTAAGGCTTATCCAATCTACTTGGTTAATCACAAAAAACAAAGGCACATAACAAATGCATTGCCTGTGTGCTGGCGTGGGTGGGTGGATGGGGAGAGTAAAGCAGAGAAGAATGGCAAATGAGGGGAGGACAGAAGACTGCCCATTCACGGCTCAGAGCCCAGTCATCTTCTCCTTTTCCTTGTTCCCCAGTACAGTTAAAATTAAGTCTTTTTTTTTTTTTTTTTTTACAATAGGTATTAAATGTTATTGCTCAAAGGTCTTTGAATATCATAACTGGATATGATGGAGCAGAAATGCACTGATGAAAATGTCCTGACCTTAAGTGTCAGATTTGTGGACCCTGCTATCAGTTTGCTAGCTTGGACTTTACATAGGGAAAGAATTCATATATCTCATCTTGGCAATAGAGACCACAGTGTGGAGGTTAGGACACCCAGAGTTTCAAGCTGTAGGAGAGAGAAAAATCAACAATTTCCTTGCTACTTCAGAAAATTCTCTAAACACTAGGATATCATGTAAGAAGAATCCTGATGCTGTCTTTTAAAGCAATGTAACTGATGCTACATTTTTTCTACCAACCATTGTAGCCGGGAGTCATAGTCTGTTAGGCATCTTCTGAGAACTGCCAGAATTCATTATCTGAGAATATCAGCATATTTAACCATCTCAAAATTCAGGTGTTTCCACATAATACAAGCCCCAAGTAACTCAGACAAAATGTTTAGCATGCCATATTTCTAGGCATCATCCTTTTTAATCACATATAATGAATAAATGTTTAATCACAGACCCTTAGCCAAGCACAAGTCCAAGTCCTACTTAGGTACTTCAGTTCATAATAGGTGCTTGCCTTTACTGAGTCCATAGAATATTTTTCTATTAAATTATATAACTTGTTCTTCCTGAGTATCAATTACTTTTGAACTTCAGTAAATCTCCCAGGTACAGAAGTTACTAATTTTAGGTACTTCTCAAAGGGTTTTGTTTCCTTTCTAGGAAGAAATGGTGGCTTTTGGCTTTATATGGGAGAGGTACCTCTTTCCTGGTGAAGATGGCATAGCGGTAGTTTTCAGAATGGCCAAAATCTATTAAAAAGTAATTAAAAAGAAAGTAAATCTATTACCTGCAAGCAAAAATAGTGCTTGAGGAAGGGAAGAAACAAGCTTCTAAGAGGGAGAGCATAAACAGATTCAGTGTGTTCAGCCTTTCTTTAAAAAACAATGTTTCTTCTTTGAAAAGCAGCCTGTCAATATGAAAAGCAAACATAACCAGTGGTTTCTACCACTCATGGATGAAATTATGGGACTGCTACAGAACAGCAGCTTAAGCTACTGAGCCTGCTGGTGAAAGTAATTCTGAAAATGAAGGTAGATCTTGCTAGGCAGGTAAATACATGAAGTATTTGCTTTAGAAAAAAATATTTCTATTTGTAACAGCATGCATACAGCTTCTAAAGCCACTCAATCAACTAGAAGAAATGTAATGAAATTATCCTCATAATTCCAAATACTCTAAACTGCCATTCAGAAAGAAAGGGAATAATATCAGCCTTTTATGGACAGAAAGGAATGGAGACTTCAAATGGAAGTCAGTACTTAGGCTATTTTCTCTTCAGTAGCAGAATAAAAAAGTTACTTTTTCCTGTGCTTCGGATTAACTCACTATCAGTTGAAAAATCATGGTGTACATCTTGTTACAACAGAAATTGAGGGTATTTTTAATGTGTTATTGGGGAGTTTAGTAGTATGCAGCTTGCAGAAAAACACTGAATAGGGAGTAAAACATCAAACACTTTTAATGTACAGAAGGTATAAATCTTTGTTTTGTAATGAAACTGAAACTTTCTGCGTAAAAGTAGGAATATGCATTTCTACTCCTAATGAAGGCCATGGTGCTATAATCCACTATAGTGTCTTATATTATCCACAGTAAACATAAAAAGATTTTAAACTACTTTTAAAGAGAGAATGAGTTTGTTGTCTCCTATATAAATACCTCTTCTCCCACAGGGATATTTGGAAAAAGTATTAATTATTATTTTACATTTGTCAGGATTTTTTTTTCATAAGTGCAGTAGTCTTGAACTTTTCTTATATGTCTGGGTACACTGAAGAGTAAATAAACAAACTAAAAATATATTTTTTTGTTTTCACTAAGGCAAGTGGGAGGTTTTTCTTCTGTTGCTTTCATATTCTATACCTATCTCTTATTACATACCATTATGCAAATATTGTAGGGTTACACTAGAGCACATATAAAGATATTGAGGAGAAATCATCTGAGACACATCCTTTAAAACCTGGGACAGACAAACAATGGGTAAGAACTAGTATGCATTAATGTAGGTTGTTCTCATCTGATTGAAAGGTCTTCAACTCCTGCAAAATTATTTTTAGGTCAAGCAAAATATTTTCTTTAGCTCTGTTAAAAATTTGATTCTAAATTTGTTATACGTTGCCTGAAGGGTCACTATAATGCCTGACATTGTGACTATTTTTTTCAATCTATTATTCTTACTGTTTTTATTTTTGGCAAATTCCAACATGAAATACTTTATGAAACTTGAACCAGTAAATATTTAAATTTGAAAAATTAAAGTGACATTTTTATTTTTTCTTCTGACCTTTTTTTCTTATCCCTTGGAACTATTTATTGATTTCATTTTAATCTCAGCTTTTAGAACTTTCCATCTAACAAAATTAATTTACAGGTGGAGATCGTGCCTAAAACCTGGTAAATTCAAAGAGTGGGTGAAATAAATTTTCACCAACAAAATTTCTCAAAAAAATTTTATTGGAGAAATTAAAAAAATGACATTTGAACTTAACCTATTGATTTGGAAAAAAATAATTAACTCTTACTCAATAATTTTAAAGTACTGAAGATGTCATGACCTAAAGGGTTACTGAGCCTGTGGGTATATAAAGATCACACCAGTGGGTTTGTATGATTGCATAATGCACAAGGACACAGAGGTTTTGTTTCCTAAATTTCTTTATTACAGATTACTACAAATTACTTTTTAAAACTGAGTACACTTATGATTAATAAAGTAAGTATACATCGAGTTACTGCAGTATTACTACCAGAAAAGCAGGTATATATGTTTCAATAGTAGCACCAAACATATATTTCAAGATTAATGGTCACTACAAAATAACCACTAGTAAAGCAGCAAACATAATTACTTATCTGTGTGTCTATATATATATTATTTAAACTAGTACCTGTATAATATTCATCAAACCGTTTGCAGAAGTGGGGCCAGTCAAAACTGCTTCCAGAAGTGGGGCCAACCAATGACAGACAAAATCTCACTTCAAAGATGATCGTGCCACAGAGTCTGGAGTCAGCCAGGCATCCCTGGCAGTGGTCCAGGAGATCTCTCAAAAAGTGAGTCTCCATTTTGGGAAGAAAGCAAGTAATTTTTGTATGGTAGGGAGATAAGTGGGTGTAGAACACCACCACTTTGAGCAGCCAATAGATGTTGCTAGTTTATACCCTTTCATGACAAGGTTACCTGCTCAGCAGATGAAAGGAAGGCACTGCGTGTGAGGGGTTTTTTATTTTAGCAAAGCTTTTGATACTGTATCTCACAGTATGCTTCTGGATAAAATGCCCAGCACACAGCTAGGTATGTGCACAATAAAATGGGTGAACAACTCTGAAGATTCAGGCTCGAAGAGTTGTAGTAAACAGGGTAACATCTCATTGGCAGCCAGTCACCAGTGGTGTTCCCCAGGGCTCAATTTTAGGCCCAGTTCTCTTCAATAACCTGGACACCAGAGTTGGGTGCACACTAAGTTTGCCAGCTAAACTAGGAGAAGTTGTTGATTCCCTTGAGGGTAGAGAAGGCTTACAGAGAGACCTTGATAGATTAGAGAGACTGCGATAGACTGCACTAGACAGTCACCGACCGTATGAAATTAGCAAAGACAAATGTCAGATTCTGTATCTAGGATGGTGTATTCCTGGATGTACGTATTCCTGGTTAATGGTAAGCTCAATATGAGTAAAAAATGTGCCCTGACAGACAAAAGGGCCAACTGTAGCCTGAGCTGCATTAAGCACAGTATAGCTAGTTGGTGGAAAGAAGTGATTGTCCCACTATACTCATCATTGGTATGGCCTCACCTTGAGTACTGTGTGCAGTTTTTTGCTCCATGATATAAGGACAAAAATATTATAATGTGCCCAAAGGAGGGCAGCAAAGATGGTGAAAGGACTAGAGGGCGTGACTTATGAGGTAAGCAGCTGAGGATAATAGGTTTGTTCATCTTAAAGAAGAGGAGAGTAACATTTATTAACATAATATGAATTGTTAAGCACACAAAGAAGAAAAACTGCAAAATTTTCAGGAGGACTTATCCAGACTTTTATTAAATAGTTTTCCAATAAGAAAATATCTTTTAGGAAAACATTGTATTTCAATTTAAATTCAGAAGAATTCTTTACCTTATAATATATTTAATACTTTTTCTCAGGTTTCAAAAGGCAATTTTTATTTTTTTTTCCAATTTTCATTTTTAAATATTTTACTTCTTTCCTTACTTCCTCTAATAAATACAGCAGTGTACATGGACTCTTATTCTTCTTTCATTTTTTCTCTGCTTTGTTTTCCCATTTAAACCTTTCAAGGGATCTTCATATTCAGAAATTCTACAAAATAGCAAATATGAAAAGGTAACTTTGCCCTGTTGTAATTTTTTCACAGAAGAAGATATAAACTGTTGCATTTTAAGAAATGGAAGACTAGAAAGATTATTAGTAGGACAATTGCATCTAAATCTGTGAACAAAGACATGGGGGGTAAAAAAGGTATTTTGGTTTGTTTTTCTTTTCTGGCAAGAATCATATTGAAACTTAGACTTTAAGATCTCTGTCCAAAATTTTCCTCTGGCCTTTTTTCTAAATAATGAAGTCACTTTTTAAAAATCATGAAGGATGCACTTAAAGGTGTGTACCAGATTTTGCAGGAAGTATGCAAATTATCTTGCACTTAAAATCGGCATTAGAAATCTACCATTCATTGACAGGACACATTTACTGTCCAGCTGAGTGTTGCAAGCCCTGTGGAATAATGAATAACAACTCCAAGGTGCTCAAACTGTTCCTGCAGCTTTTCTCACAGGTATTACCTTAGTTCATGAATTATCTTAGTGTTTCATGAGTTATTCTTGACTTATTAATGAAAAACTTTGACAATTATTTTAATATTATTCTTGTGTAATACTCCTGGTTGACTCCTGGCCACCTGGTGAAATAATGCTGAATGTGGTGCATCTTTCTCAGAGATTTCTAGAAGGCTGAAGGGACAATGACTGAAGGGACCTTATGGAATCATCTTGCCTAGCTTCTGTTCTAAACTGCAACGAGCAGTAGCTGTCATTTCCAGTAAAAATTTGTCTAACCCAATCTTAAAAAGATGGAGTCTCCACAACCTCATTTTCCAGTTTATCCCAGTCCTTCAGTATCCTTACCATTAAGATTTTCCCAATGAAAAACATGTATTTCTTTTGATGCCCTGTAAGCCCATTATGCTCACTATGGTGATGGAAAAAAATATTCTCTTCTTCCCTGTACCAGTCTGTATCCTCTTCAGAATTTTTCTTCTTAAAGCTAAATACATCCTGCAACAGATTCTCAGAAATCATGTTTTTCACAGCCTCAAATTTTCATACTTTACTGTCCTTCTCTAGAGACTTCTTTCACATTTTTCTTGAAGCATGATGCTTGAAATGAGACTCCCTACTTTGGTTGAGGCTTTAACTTTTATTAAGGAAGCTACCCTTTTTTTTTTTTATACTATATATACCAAATACTTACCGACTCAGAGCCTTGTCTCCCGTGACCCCAAGAGAGTGATCAGACTAGTGGACAATAATCACTCTCTTCTTTTAATTGTTTCTTCTAAAGAGTTTTACTGTTGCTTTTGTTACTGCTGCTCTCTGTAAAAAAAGGGCTCATATGAAAATACTGGGCTTGCCCCATCTGTCTTAAAATCTATACTTTCTTAATAAATCTTAAAGCTATTTCTGTATTTTTTCACAATGCTATGATTTTGTTTTATGTTTGTGACTCAATAACTTCAGACCATCTAGTAAAATTTCTGCTTGTTCCACAACCTATATTTGTGGAGCTGATTAATTCTATTTTAAAAACTTTGAAGATTGTACTTATCCCTATTGACATTAATTCTGGTTTTACACTATTTCTCTAATCTGTATGGTTAGTTTGACAGTCTTCCCAGTGCTGGAAAAAGCTGAAAATACATTCAATTATGGTTTACTTGAAAATCCATTTAAGTATATGCCCTCTCCAGTCCATCACATGGTTAATGAAAATACTGCATTGCACCATATGCAAGTAAAATTGGTTTCTAATCTTATTAAACTTATCCCTCCAAAAGCTCATTGGTAAGTGCACTGGTCTTTCCATTAGTTTCTATATACTACCTCTTTGGAACTTCTCTCATGACTCTTAGTGTTGCATAAGAGAAGATGAGCCACAACATGGCAATTTTACTACGTAGAAGTTGTCAGCTGTGTGTAGCAGAACTTGTCTCTCCTCCAGGATCAAATTAAATAATTCTAGGAGTGAGAAAATATGAACTAGGATGAAAGCTCAAACAGTTTGACATTAGTCTGTGGAAAGAAAAAAGTCAAAGTACATATATCAATCTTCAAGACTGTTCAGGGCTGCTATCATAAGGAAAGCACTAATCTGTTCTGCTGTGGTACCAGGTCTTGAAGGAGAATGGACTAGACCTTTTTTTTTTAATATGTGTTTGCACCTTGATTTCTTTAATTCTGTTGGGGGAGATTTAAATGCTACAATTTCTATAAGAAACATGACATCTGAGAAGTGATGCTTATGTATCTCTTACCAAGCCAAAAAAGCAGGAGTTAAAGTCCCCTTAGTTGAATGAAAGAGGGTTGTGAATGGATGAAAAATAGGAGCAGTAGTAAAGGTATAATATGAGTCAACCCTGGAATAATGGAAGCCTTTGTTCTGATGTATATACAATTTACTACAGACGGATATAACCTTAACTTTTTTGTCAGCTTTATGTCAAGTTATTTGATGCTATGGGACAGTTGAAGGTGTCCTCTGAAACAAAATGATCCACTTCCTTTCTCCTTGAAAAGAGCATATTAAGGTTATAAGAACTGTAAGATAGAATAAAGTATCTGGGGCAGAAGAAATTACAATTGACATATTTCAGTATTTAAAAGAAAGTCTCCAGTGCTCCATTTTAAAGAAGAGGTAAACTAGCAAAATGAATGAGAAATATGAAATATCAATTTACGTAACTAATTATGACACTCATATATATCCAGTAGTGTGCTGACTCGGTACCTCAAGGGTATGAGAACAAATTTTTTCACGAACTTCATGCTTTCATTTTGTGTTCTTAAGGACCCTGATGGCAAGACTAGGTTTCACAGACTTAGAAAACTATTAGAATTGATCAATACTGTAAGACCCCAGGAAAGATTGGTTCAGTGATTAATTTCATGTTACACACATGGGAACAAAACAGCTGAGTATATTTGTCTCCATAATCCCTTTTCCCAAATGTAATTACAAATGGAATTGATCAGCTCATGTGTTTCTTCTAAGCCAGTAGCAGACACATTAGAATTGCTAGGCTGTATAATAACTTAGTACAGATCATCAGTCCTCAGCAGTAGAGGAAATTAGTTACTAGAAATGTATTTTTAAAGAAATTTAAAAATTTTGAAATTTTTCATTGACTGTTTTCCAAAGAAAATGTCACTTCATTAGAACGACTTCTATAACTTCTAACATATCCAATGTATGCTGAATACCTCCAGTCCTTCTTAGGGGGACCATTTTTATATTATATATTAAATACTTACTGAGTCAGAACTTTGTCTTCCATGACCTCAAGGGAGCAACTAGGCTAGTAGACCATACTCAGTCTCTTTTGTACTTAACTCTTTGTTACAAAGTGAGCTTCTACTGTTGCCTTTGTTACTGCTGGTTTCTGTGAAAAAGATATAGAGTAGGTATGGACCACCACAGGTATTAATACGATATGAAGGGAAATGCCATTCTGAATCTTATCACTGCTTGCCTAAGTTTTTGAGAGGAACAGAGCTGAGCATATTTCTTTCTTCAGGGCTTCCCATTGGCTACAATCCGATCAGTGTATTTGCTTTTACAAAATCTATTCTATGACCCTAGGACCCTCATGGACTGTATGGGCAGAATCAGTCGTTCATCCCAAGACATTTTCACATAGCAAGAAGTAATGCAATGCAACACTCTGCTCTGCAAATGTCGAAGGCTTTTTGTTGACCTAAATCCTACCAATTTCAGATACTGTGTTTCCTCGTACAACTTTGCAAACAAGCAATGCTTCACCACAACTCTGTAGCTGTAAAGAGCTTGAACGACTTTGTGAGAAAGCCAAGAGTATGTCTAAGACTGAATGACTTAAATCCAGAACATACTTTTTTGAAATATAATTATCCATGGAAGAGAATTTTTGGATAACAATAAAGTGATCCATAACTTCAGAATAGAGAGAATTAAAAGACAGTTTTCTTCACAATCTCCTGTATTTTTTTCCCTGTGAATAGATAGTGCGATGATATGTACCATAAAAGTACTCAGCACAGACAGATTAAGATCAAGAGAAACCCAGAACAGTAAAGCTTGCATTAATCAAATTTCCTAGAGAGGAATCAAATTTAATAATTTAATGACAATTGTAATAGGAATACAGAAAGAAAGGGAATCTTTTCAAAACACTAGACAGTTTTTAAAAACTGTAGAAGGATACCTGAAATCACTAAACTCTTAGCCCTTTAAAAAAATAAGATAGCAACTAAAAAAAAAATCAACATAAAAATGCTATCTTAAAGATGTTCTAATTTACATGGCATTCCATCTATTGACTGACCCAGGAGAAGGAGGATTTAATATACAGACCCATTTCAATGAAAGTCAATTCAGAGGGTGTACTTACTGGTGAATGTTTGTTCTCTGGGCAAACAAACTGTCATACCCTATATTAAATTCAGTTTCTAAATGTGCTTAACACTATGGTCTAACTGCTGTCGGTTTAGAGTTTCATTTTTAGAGACAGCTACAAGATGAAATAGAATTTAGAGTGTTTAGACTTAGGTTAAGATGATAAAAGTTTCTGTGTTCATCTGACACAGTAATGACTCCACCAATTCCCTCTATAGTTACCGTTTACATCTGGTAGAGTTCTATAGTATCTTTCTATAGAAATGCAGCTTGTACAGCTACAATTTTCTGATGATTAAATGGATTACAACAAACATATAATCTTAAGAAAACTTCAACATTAACTCTAATTAACCTGATACCTGCTACAGTCTTCCGCATTTTAGTAAATATGCCTCTGATCAAGCTGATATTTTTTCCTCAAAAGAATAAAAAAAAGCATAAAAAAAAAGAACAAGTAAATTAACTGCAGTTACAGAGATGCATTTTTTCTCTGTACTTTTTTTTTTTCTTTTTAACAGTGATGGAATGTCTCTTATGATTATTCTAGGATCTAAATATGAGAAAAGAACAAGAATATTTTTGTTCTTACACATATCTGCTACTCTGGAAAATGCCATTTGTCTGCTAAGATTAATTGCTTACTATATATATAAATTACACTTTCACTGGCACCTTGAAGGAGAAAGAAATGTTTCCAGTATGTGTAGAAAACACACTCTTTAATGTACTCTGGATGAAGGGCAAAATGTCTGGTTCTGGTTTTCTGCTGCATCAGCATAGCAGGATTATATCAAAAGCAAAGCTGTCTGTGTTATTGTTATTAGTACCAGGAAGAGCTCAAAAAATATGAAGCTTGGACTGGATTCATACAAACTATTCAAACTTTCCCTGGACATCTAAATGATTTGACTTGAGATTTCCTCATCAGAACTGTTTCACCACCTAGGAGATATTATGATTAAACCTGTATATCTACAACGTCTCAAGGGCCATACAGACTTATCCCTGCTGTGGCTCCTCTGGAGGGAAGAAGAACAGAGACTTGTCACCCTCGTTGCTCTTTGGAGACAATATCAGATGATACACATATCTTAAAATAGTAATAAGATACTTGTCCCTTTGGGGAATAAACCTGTGCCAGATGAAAGACAACCCCTACAGAAGTAGCATGTGAACATATAATTTAAATTATATTGAATAAAACATACACATCAGGAGACCCAAATGTTCCTAGAAACATTAATTTTGGAATTTCCGAACTTCTGGGGGCTTTACTGCAACATTAAAATTCTGTCAACATAGTTTTCATGTTGCTATGGAGAACGAGGGGAAGAAGGTAGAAAGGTGAAGGGAAGAAACAGTATGCAATGTGTCTTTACTGTAACACCAAATCGCATGATAAAGCTCTTGACAGGTTTATATGGTATGGGTTTGGTTTGGGTTTTGGTTTTTTCCTTCCCATTGTGAAGAATCCTCAGTTTGTAATCAAGCTGATGTACACCATGTGTATATTTTTGCCTTATCTGTGATGGAACAGCAATGGCATTTGAAATAACTGCTGTTCTAATTCACTTTTCCCCTCCTTCATGTGCTTTCAGTGTGTCCTTTTATGTGGAAAGAGAACTTTAATTGATACTTTTTTTTATTTCTACTCATCCAGCCTTAAAATAAAACAGTATCTATTGGTAATGTAAGATCAAGAAATAATCAACACTTCAATTCTGAGTCCCTGATAACTTTGCGAACAAAATTTGCAACACATCAGAGTGAAAATATTCATGTGAAAGCACTTTTCATCAGCTAAAACAAATTGCTTCCTATATTTGTGAAGTTTTTGTCATCTTTAATTCTCGTGGTCAGATGTTTTTCTCCATCTCACAGTCACACTCAGTTTTGACAAGCTGCCTAGCAGGTTTTCAGTTTCAGGGACAATTATTTCAGCTAGGATTTCATTGTAGCTGAAATAGGGTAGGTTCTCCTTCTTGTTCTTTTTTCTGAGTGTGGCATGCTCTCATGTATGTGTGTGCATTCCACATCACCAAGGTACACAGCTCTGGAGAAGTTTCTTTTCATTAGCAAAATGTGACCTTACACTAGGTGAGCCAAACAGAAAGCAGAGACAAAGAGGGGAAAAAGCACCAAACATATTCACACTGGGATGCAGCTGCACCCATCTGATGCCTTTATTAAGCTGTTTACCATGCAACAATTTGGCTGCATTTTTTGCAAAGCTACTGATCGGATCTTAAAGTACGTTTTCAAGTTCACTTAATAAAGGATGGAACCAGCAATCTTGTTTCATCCTATGCAAAAAAAATTCCAAAGCCCACAAGAATGGAAAACTGATAAAAGTGCTTGTCAGAAATGTCAACATAGCAGTCCAAAACTGATGCTGATTATTTGGGGCTGGAACAATCTTATGTTTGTATGAGGGCATTGAATTCCCATGAAGTGGGATAGAAAGTCCGATGTTGTAGGGAATCTGATTTTCTAAATACTTTTTTTTAAACTAGGTTAAGTCTGTTTTGCCATCAGAGATCTTTCTGCTTATTGTGAACTAAAATTCTGTAACAACACTTAGTTTAAAATAATTGCCAAATATTTGCTTTAAATGTAGGCATGAATTTTTCACTATGAAAAGTGCAAGATATTATTGTCACACTAGAGATCTACAAAGCAGTAACTATCATAATGGTTTCCCAAAAGTCTTTTTACCCCCATATATATCTCTTATTCACCACTGTGTGCAGTGTAAATGTGTACAGTCTAGAACACCCAGATTGAATGTTGAACTAATGAACATTTATCCAGCATAACAGATCAAATTATGCTTCTGTACAGGACTGCAGGATCTGACACACTAGTCTTTCCAAATACTAAAGTACAGAAAAGCCTCCTTCAGGAAAAAGAATTGACAGCAAAATGGCCCAAATCAACATTCAGACATTGGGAAGTATTTGGACCTTCAGGTCAATTTTAGCTATGATGTGTAAAGGGGAGAGTTCTGTAGAGCTGCTGCTGCAATGACACCTCATGAGCAGAAGGTCTTCTGCTGTAATGGCACTGATGAAATATCATGTCCACATTCACTAATTCAGTGTCTGTCACCTGAGCGGTATGATGTAACCCTGGAACATGCATAGGTGGCTGCTGAGTGGAGGTCCCCTAGCATAAAGCACTCTTTCTAGGTTTTAGTGCTCTAAGTCATGGCGTAGGTAGTTTCAAGGCAATTGAGAATGGGAGTTCTGAGGGGAGCCCCCTTCCTGAGCTGCTGCACTGCCCAGCTTGGGGAGCTGGAAGCTCATGTTGCCCTCTCTTGCAGACACCAGAATAAGAAAAGCAGTTGAGTGAGCAACCCACTCACATGCTAGTCTTCTGCAGCTCTGCAGACAGCTTGTTAGCCATCACAGTGATAAAACTTTTGATCTCTACACAGGCAGTGACAAAGCATCACAGGCTCCTTATTAAGACCTATCATAGTGTGATGTTTAACTAGTAAAAAGAGTGTTTAATGCACAGAATCTATACAAGAGTTTAACTGGCAGGAAATATGTTCAGGATGTTAATTCTTATGAACGAAAAGAGAAAAAATTAACCTGTACATATAGTGACATATGAGTTCAGTGCAAGAGGCTGATAAAATTTTCAGATACTCTGCTGACTTGCTGGTCAGGCTGGGCAGCACTGTGAGCAACCTGATCTAGTCAAAGATGTCCCCTGTCATTGCAGGGGGGATTGGATTAGATGACCTTTAAAGGTCCCTTCCAACCTGAACTATTCTATGATTCCGTGATTCTAAGATTCTGTGACTAAAGCCTCACTTGAGTTACAAGAGGTACTTGCTACCATTTCTGTACCTAGTTTCAAACCAGGCAAGGCTGTTTCTTTTCTTCTAAGAAAGTTTTGAATTGAATCTGCCTTCTATGGGCTATGCTTGAGCTACAGGTCTGCTACTAAGCCACTGTGTAAATTATTTTTCAATCCATGAATGAAAATCAAAAGTACTGGTGCATATTATCCCTTTGCTTTCTAGGTCTGGTTATAAACTATCTATTTAGGAACTCCAGTTTTGTAGCTTTAATTCTTCTGCAATTAACTGAGATAACAAAAATGTTATAAATGAGTTCATTTGAGGGGATCGGTCTATTTTCGGAAGGATTTTGTTATTAGCAAAATAAGTTGGAAATAGTGCTTTAAAAGTGCCACATACGCATCAAGGATACATGATGCCTTTCAGCATGCATACTGATAAAAAGTTAAGACTTTAACATTCTAGCTACAAAAAATCAAACATACTGAATTTTTATTACCACCTGATGAAGTAATATTCTTTTTCCATTAAAACAAAGGCAATCTTTACAATAAACTGTTGATTTCATTCCACAAAAGAGTTTATGGTATGTTTTATTTCTCATGTTACTTACATAATTCACTGTATGAATAGTTAATTTGCATTATAAGGACAGATCAAAATGCTCTGTGTTCTAGGAAATAGTACATTGACTTAATTAAAGTTGGAGAGTATAAGAAATCCCTTTTTGGGATTTGCACATCAGTATCAGATCACAGATTTTCCCGCATAGAGTACAGGCATATAGAAAATATATACATGTAGTATTATATGCACTGTTCAGAAAAACGCTCACCAGGTCTAACTAGTAGCATCATACGCAGTTAATGTCTGTATAATCATCCTCAATTTCCAATTTAACAGAACAAACCAGTATATTGAGGTACATATTATTCCAGCTGGTATTCCACTCACAAATGCAGAATCAATATACATAGTAAATGCATACATAAATATTTATATATGTGTATATCTGTGTGTATATATGGATATATACATGCATATATTGACAAACAGTAATGCAATATAATCCATGATGGAAGTCTCACCTAATAGTAATCTAGCCATTATCTTATAATATTTATTATTTGACAGTTTATGTAATAATTTCAAGAACTGTGCAAGATCTTTTATTATACAAGCAACCCCAGCGTGTCGTGACCTAGTATACTCCTCCAAAGAAAAGCAAAGTGTGAAGAAATGTAGTTCAGCAGAAACTGTAATCTTTGCCACTCAACTTGTTTACACAAACTTGAACTGGCTGTAATTCAAAATCATAAATCAGACAGCAGTGTTTGGTACACTTAAATTCTTTTCCTCTCTTGCTTTTAAGAAACAAGCATACCTTATTTTAGGGTTCATTTTCTGCAGTTAATCAGTTCTCCTTGCCAGAAGTATTCACAGCCACTTGCTCAATACAAATTCTGGGAACAAGAGAAAATGTAAGATTCAGTTGGTATTCAATGACAATTCAGTTACTGGATGACATCCTCAGTCAGAGGGCCACCAGAAGACTGAGCTGTTGCTTACAAACCAAGAAAACCTTTCAGTGATCTTCAACTGAAATATTATCTGGAGATTTTTTTATTATTGTTGTTCAAGAACTATTCAAGATTTTTTTTCTATGTGAGAAAAATGTGAGCTTCGGAGAGAGAAGCAATTTTAAGTGTCTTGCTTCCTTTATTATCTGTAATATAACTTGCTTTGACATAAAGTAAAACTAGAGTTGACCATAAGCAAAAACATTTGCAAAAATCCATCATTTTCCATAGGACTTGACACAAAACATTAAAGTATATATATAGTTCAGGAAGAGAAAGTTTTAGGAGATTAAATATTGATCAAGATAGGAAAAAAGTCTACCTGATTTTTTTTATTTAAGAAGTTTTAGGCTTATAATTTATTTTTTTGGAGGAAAAAAAGGGAAAAAATAAATTATTTTGTGGTAGTTTTATTACTATTTCTTTCATCATGAAGATAACTGAAACTCCTAAGAAAATGAACTTTCATCAGGATGTTTTCTGTATGTTATCTGAAAAGGATCTGGAAAATTAGTTTAACTAGGCATTTGCTGAGAGCTTAGTTACAGACTGCAGACAGTTAGTAATGTACACTTTCATCATTAATTCAAAATGGTTTACTCCAGTGATCCGTAGGTTACATATGAAAAAGAATGGGATTAAAATGTATGTTGTCATTTTGCTTTTCTTGCATATGGTAACTTTGAAGCATGGACAACTTGAAATAAAACTGCTTTTTCCTATATGAATTCTGCAGTGTGTCAAGTCTGATCAAACAGCGAAGCATGCTTATTAACTAGTAACCAATGTGTTTCCTAAAAACATGCAACAAATGACAGAACTGTGAGAGGACATATGCTTTGAAAGACATTAATTTAAAAAAATTATAATCTCTTTTTAAAATTATTCCTTTCCTCCTATCCCTCAAGGTTGCCTAAAGGATCATTGGAGCCTGAGTATAAGCTACCCATGTTCCTCTGGAAGCCAGTGGAGAACATCAATGGTAGGAAAAGTGAGTAAAATTCCATGAAATCAGTAGAGCATAATCAAAAGATTTTTTTCTGAAGGAAATCTCAAATGAAAAGAAATTTAGCTGCAAAAATATGTTTTTTACTAAAGTCTGCTTTAAACCAGCTCTGCAAAATTTGTCCTGGATTTGATCTAAAACAAACAGCAGAAATATTTCATTTTAAACACAAGAAGCATTCTCAGGGTCCATTGAAGAAAGTGTATTCTGACCCAATTTTCGGTTTGCATGCAAACTTTGCATTTAAGAAAAGTTACCATGCTTTTAAGTGCCACCCTAAGATAATAGGAGCCTAGCAAAATTGGATAGAATCCTGAATATTAAGTTAAGGTAAGGTTTATTTTGATTAACGACAGATTTTAGCTGAATTGTTTTTCTCTTCTTTGTATGTTTCTGCTCACTCACTGATAACAATGGCAAGGTTTCATTCCACAGAAAGTTTTTTTTTTAATTTTTTTTTTTTCATATTTGGCTGATGTTATATGTGAACTCTATATTGATCTTTGACCCCACACTTTTGCTAAGTTGGGCCATTGTCCTTAAAGTGAACACATGTGTTGATATTCTGTGGGGGGTATTCTTGTTACACCAAAGAAACCTGCATGATACTTGTCCAGCTACAGATTTTACTCATTTTTTTTCTCTAGACCTTTTTTCCTTCTTTTTTTTGTTATATTTATTCACAGTTGACCCAGTATTTTTGATGCTGTACAAGAGCCAGTATCCTCGACTTCCCAGGGATTTGAATGACTAGTATAATGCCTGCCTGAGAGATGAGAAGCAGAAGGATATTGTTGAACCTTTAAAGAAAGGTTGATGTTTTCCTGGCCCTGAGCAGCTCTCTTCGATACTGAAGCTTTTGCAGCTTTCAACCCTTTGATTTATGAGCAAAAGTGTAACATATCTTGGCCATTATGGAATCATAAAAGTCCTCTATATCTTCCCATTCCATTTTTACTTAAAGGAAAAACAGTTAACTGCCTTCCTTTTCTGCCTTTTTCTGCTTTTTGGATGTTTTTCTATTTTCTGAGTAGAATATTTTTCAGGAAATATTTTATTTTTTGTCAAAATATTATAAAGACTTTTAGATATTAACTCTCATTTTAAAAGGCTCTAGAAAAATTCCTGGACAAGGTTTCAAATTCTGAAGTCAGAAACTTAAGTGGAAATTTAAGTGTCTAAATGGTTAATCTCAATTTTACTGAGAAGAGAGGCCAATGAAGAACATGAAATTCACAAAACATTAAGGTAAGTATGACAAATGCTGAAAATATACTGAGATTTCTAGTATTTTTGTAGGATTCACATCTCACAGAGTTTCAATCTACCTGAGAACAAAAAACATAATTAGAACTAAGCTTACTTAAGCTTACTGGTTTAGTGTAACTGTTTCTGCTTACACTTGTCCACAGAACTCTTTTTAATGTAATCATCCATTCTTGGTAATAGTGATAGCAGAATTGCTGTACTGCAGCAATAACAAACTGTATTGGGAATTTTTAATAAAGGAAGCATTTGTTATCTTTTCTTAAGTTTTACAGTTGTTCTTGGTTGTAAATGATGTCTACAGACTCTTGCAGTTTATCCCAGCTGTAATCTCACTGCAATTAACAGTAAAATTTTCATCAACTGCACTGAAGGCAAAATTAGACAAGTCCTAGCAGAGTATCTCTATGGTCAGTGTGCACACTTCACAACAATTACATTAATTATATTAATTACATTACCTCCATCTGTGCCTCTGTTCACAGTGAAAAACAAGCTGGTCTTGTCCTACAAATTTAGTTCCTAATTGGGCTTATGCTTGTAAATCCTGACCTTCAATTGGATTTGCTGATTTTGGTCCAGCCTCACACTAACGTTGAAACTAGGCTGAAAACTAGGCCGACTTCTACAAGTGCACGCAGGCCCTGATTGAAAATAATTTTTCTTCTTTTTTTTTTTTATTTTGTGAATAGAAATTGACAAAAGCATCCCTTCTAGATGAAGCTCACCCTATTTGCCTTTGTTGATTTTTCAGAAGCTACCCCTTCCAAATCACTTCTTCCTTCAGTCTTGCAAAGTCTAGCAATATAAAAAGATTTGAAAAACCTTTCCATCATGACATGCCTCTTCCAATATTCTAATAAATGTTCTAGCTAGACAGTAAAAAATCAGATTAAGTCTTATACGAGCAAGAGAGCTGAGACTTAGGTACCTCCCATAGAACTACATTACTGATTTTTGAAGGACTCAAGAGGAGTCTCCTAGCTCTTCAGGTGAATATGTAGCATAGATTTAAAGTAGAGAAAATTGTTTGAATAATGCATTTGTAGCTTGTATTTATAGGGCTAATTCCATTCATTTCAGTGGAGTTTCACTGCTTTACCTCAATTGATTATCTAGCTTTAAACACTTGGACTTTGGTCTTGCTCCTACTGGACAGTTTCTTGTTATATTAAGTCACAATATTTGTCAAAACTGTCTTTGATTGAAAGTGTAGTGTGAGAATTTGTCAAAAAAACACAAACTACTGAAGCCTAATTCTAATTTTAAGCATGAAATTTTCCTAATTAAAAACATACTAAGCATGTATATGTATATTATTTATCATTTTTAGTAAAAAAATTAGAATTTTCACTTGATAAAGACATGACAAACAGAAATGAAAACTAGTCCAACCGTTTAGGTATTAGGATTCTTTCATTAGAATCTTTGAGTAGAAAACTATTTCTGACTGAGATGTGATTTTTTACAGCAATAGTTTTACACCTAAGGTGTCATTTTCTTCATGCCGAGGCAGCAATGAAATGGAAAACAGAGACAACAGAATCTTACAAAGTTGAAGAAAAATAAGCCTTAAGCTAATTTACAACAAAATGATTAATGTCTTAAACAGGATTCAGAGATTTCAGAATTAATCATTTCATCACCAGATTATAGAATACTTAATGGGAGATGTAAATGTAAAGAATGAAAATGAGTAAAATAAAAACGTTTGAGTGAATTTAATCTACATTAGAGATAATAGCTATTTTGTAAAGGCATATCCTGTCATTTAGGAAATTCTCATATGTAATTCTTCAGACCCTCTATTTGATCAAGATAATACAGTCTTGATTGATTTTTTTTCTTATTACATACACTATTCTTGGATTGAATATTCGATTTATAGATAGGATTTGTAGACAAAAACATATTTTAAAAAAAGTGTCTTATACCAAACAGATAATCATAGACCTGGGGATAAACAGGAATATTTCATTCTTTCAGATAACTAGAATTAACACAACATTCATGGTCTGATTCTACAGCAAGTCTTCTCAGACCATTTCTACTGCTGTATTTGCTTGCTTTCTCTTCCACATAAGAAAGTGCACTCCTCCTTCAGCCTTCCTCTCATCCAGTTTTAATGCTCTTTTTAAATTTATTTGATACCATTGTTTTCATATACGCTAACCATCACCTCTTTCCTGTAGCTTCTAGCAGCTATATTTGTGTTATTGTCATCAGAAATTATAAAGAATTCTCATTATTCATTTATAATGTTATCTTAAAAATGTTTACAGGGTGAGATCATATGCCTCAAGTTTTATTTTCTTGGTGATTACATGTAACTTCCATCATATCCATTTATATTTCATATTTCCAACAATTATTTCCTTTTTTATTTGTCTCTTTAACTTAAAAAAAAAAAAAAAAAAAAAAAAAACTGTTTGCAATCTCGTTGCTCCCTCTCCAATGCAGCAATGTATATTAGCATGATGCCTCTCTAGGTAGTGCTCCTAATTAAATGGTTATGAACATTAACTTGTTTAACTAATGTAACCAAACAGTTTCTGTGTTAAACTGAATTTTATCCTACAACTGTAAATTTATTCCCCAACTGGGACAGATATCCCAGGCGCCAAATCTTGGAAGACTAACCAATATAAAAAAGGCTTCATGTATTTTGCATTTTGAAGGAACTACATATATGCTAAAAAAAAAAAAAAAATTAAAAAATGCACGCTTTTATCTTCTAAAGGAAAACAAATGGCTTTGGACAGATCTATAACTAAACTAGACCAGCTCACAATGTCTAAAACTCATAACTTAAGAGTCTGTTTGATTGTTTTCCTTTTGGTAAGGTTAAGAAATGACAGACTTATGCACTTTTGAGGAGACATGTTGTGGTTTTTTTGTTCTCCACAGTGAAAAGAAACAAACAAAAAAGGAAAACCTGATTTTTTTCCAAAATAAACATAGCTAGTAAGTAGATAAATCCATTATTTGCACAGTTCTGCATACAATAGTTCTTTATAGTTCACAGAGACACACCTGTGGAGCTGTGCAAATGTTTTTTCAGCTCAACAATTCCAGTCTTAAAGTAACAGTAAAAACTTATTAGTACAGAGAGTAATACCGTCCTTTCCAACAGGAGAAGAAATGCCTATGTGGGATGTTACTGCCTTCAGTGTCGAGCAGGAAGGATGGGATGATGTGGGAGAAAACCCATGACAGAAACTTTCTGGATCGCGTTCTCTTGCCCACAATCCTTGATAGTTTACAAAAGCTTTCAGGAGGCTATCCCATCTTCACTCTTTTGGTCTGCAGCACTGACTATGCATTCCCTGTCTAACCCATGACATTTTTCTGATCATTTTCCACAAGAAATAGATGGAGCTTTTCCAGAAGAAGGAAAAACACATTTTAAACTTTATACAATCTGAAAAGATATTACAGTTCATTTTTTTCCAAAGGGAATTAGTCAAGTTTATCTCCCTTTTCCCTCTTTAAGATTCAAAATTGTTTCTTGAAGCTTAAGAATACCTAAAAATAAAATCAGAATTCTGGAAAGGACACCAGAAAGAAAGCAGAACAAGTGAGACAGGCTTTATAAAATCTGTATTTGAAATACTGTTGGCAGTGAGTTGGCAGAAACATCTTTGATTGTCAGAAAAATCATTTTCTTGACAGGATAGGATAGCCCCAGTGAGTGTGATGCAGAAAAATCAGAGTTAATGGTCCACCATGAAATTTTTGTTTCAAAGAAGAATTAATACTGGCAGGTCAAATGAAGACAGGGACTTGCATACCAGATATCTCAAAAAAACAGCCTCCCAGTTGTGTATGAGAAATATAAATTACCTGAATTCACATATTTTCTTGCAAAAATGGCCAAGTGGGTAAAATATAAACAAATAGGATAAAGTTTTGAGATGTTGAGGATGTAAACATATAACAGAAAAGATTTGGGCTGTATACACTCAAGACACAAGTGCAAAGATAGACAGTTTTACACTAGAGGGTTTCATTCTAGGCCAAATTCTAACATGAAATACAATTATCTGATAGTTGCTTTAGCAGCCACAGGCCCACTGCCTTAGATGTGACATGTATCCCCACTATTGCTAAATGAGAAAATGCATGATATGAATAGTCACAAGGACTAGAAGAAGAGCCAAGTAAGGATTAACTGGAAATTTAACGGGGCTTAAGTGAATTTCTGTTGGTGAAGCAATGTAAAGGTTTATGGAGACTCTGACTTAATACACAGACTGGATTGGCTTGTCTTTTATTATTCCCAAGTAAACACAAGCCCTGGAAATCATCACAGATTTGCGATATCCTGTGAGGTCAAATGGGAACCTAAATTGGTATCTACAGGTAGGCTATAAAAAACCCTCAGCTTTGAACACCCAAAATTCCAGTGGGAGTTGTTCCTGAAATGAACCCATCCCTAGAGTCTAAGAACTAGAGGTATAGTTGGTAGATTTGGAAGTTGCATTGATTTCAGGCATGTGGATGTAGGTGAATAATAAATAGCAATGTTTTCCAAAGCTTATGAATCAGCAAACGGTCATTAATTTAACACTGTATTTGCTGCCTGTTTTCTGGATAGACAATACTAGCCATTCACAGGTTTGTATTCACATTTTTCTAAAGTGAATCTCCTTCATGTGTTTTCCTTATACATGAAATAGTACAGGGTTCTTCTGTGCATCACCTGCAAAAAAGCCTACATCAGAACGTAGGCATTCATTCACTTATTTTTCAAGTTGTTCTTGACTAAGTAGAAAAAGGAGAGCTATATTGCCTAATGACTGAAAAGCACTGGCTAAACCATCAAGAAAGCTCTCAAGAATTACACCATGCTATTCAAGGATAGATGTACAGAGCTATCTTAATCCTTTGAAAGAGCTGAACCAAATGATGACTGTTAAAGCTGTAAAGGAAGTTTTGAGCTTTGTGTGCCCTAAACTGTATATTTTGGGTTGCCATCTTTTGGTTTTGCCTTGAACAAGTATTCTGTTCAGTATGAATAATCTGGGTACACACAAAATGTATGGAGTACATGATTCCCTTCCTGGTACGTTGAACTTTTGCACTGGCAAAACCATTCTCTCATTAAAAGAACATTGACGAGTAAAGTTAGTTATCTGCCTAAGTTCACTGAGACATGAAATACAGGGTCATCTTTAACTTTCTTTTTTTTCAAAGTGAAATATGCTGCCCACTACCTACAATCAAAACCCCACCCAAATATCAAAAAGTCCTTCCCAGTTGCATTTTCTAAAATGGAAGACTTCTCTTTAAGTGGTGTTTGGACTGAAGACACACACAGTCTCACCTAAAGTTTATTCCTGAACAGAATCTGAGAGCCCAGACTTCAGGTATTACCCTATACAAAAGTCCTGTTTGCCTTTCTAGTGGAAAAGGCCTAAAAGAAATAAAGAACATAAAATGATCATATGTGCTGGATTGAAGGCAAAGACAGCAATTAGAAAGCTTGTTTCATAGAAGGTAAATTCTACCCTGGTCTTTCTGCACAACTAATTCCAAAATGAATCTTTGTGTTGGCACTTTATACTAGGCTGATTTTCATGTAAACAAGTGTGTGCAGAGAAGCAGAATAAAAGGAGGAAAATAGTTGCTCAATGGAATGAATCTCTTCTTTCCTAGTAAGTGTAGGCTTCTGCAACCTTACAGGCCCTCAAGAACTATATTTTTTTACAAAGGAATCTCAAGTAAGTTCAAAGTGATGAACATTTTAAGAGCTATGAATTAATTTAAATTTTGATAAGCATTTTTAAAACTATGAATTCATTTAAATCGTGTGTGCATCTTTTACCAGGGCCAGCATCTTTCACTTCCAGTTTTTCCTGTGGCTTATATTTTCTGTACTTAAAAATGAGCTCAGTTCTGAAGTTTGCATAGTACATTATGTACTTGATGGATCATGTTCACTCTGAAGTCAATGAATTTGACTCAAGGGAAAGTGACAAACATATTTTCAATAGGAACTGTGATGAATATTGTTGTGATGACATACTTCAAATTCTCTGAGAAGTATTATAAGGATAACCCATATCTCAGATAACCTGAACTTTGAAAGTACCAGTGCTTAAAAAATAAGTCCTCAGTAAATCAGTATTACAAGGTGATCAACATGAAAGCAGAAAACTACAGAGGTTTTGACAGATGGCTGGAGCAGAAGCAGCAAGATTTGAAGGAGAAGAAGAAAAAGCAAGAGTGACTGAAGGAGAGGAAGGAAGCTGTGATCAGGCCATGTAGGGGAGAAAGTGTGTTTTTGGTGAAACTTCTGCTTTGATTACCCTCATACTTATTTAATCTTCACAGGTTCTGAATGACAGGTGACTCTTTACCTACAAGCACAAGTTATAAATGCAAACCTGAAGTCCATGAAGGGAGGCTATTTTCCATTTTTTGCACTTGAGGAGAAAAAATTCTTGCAAACTAATATATTTGCATTATTGAATTCACTAAGTTTTGTGAGGAAACATCATCATTGCCATATGCACTGTATTGACTACATACTTAATAAGGGAGATGTTAGGAAGGTGCTAAACCCACTAAGTCCCAGAAGAATAAACATTTAATCTCTGTCACTCAAAAAACAGAGTTCTGTTCCTATTGCCTTGGGTGGGTATGACTCTGGATGATTCAATTCACCTCTTTGTGCTTCAGTTTCCCTATCTATGACATCCTCCCTAAAGGTCTTCAGAATGTGGTGATAGGAAGAGGTATCAGGTTATCAAGCCCTGAGTTCTGCTTGAGGAAGTGTATGGATCAAATGAAACAGTATTAATACAGAAGGAATGTTGAGAAGGATTTATTTTGGTGGTGTTGTAAAATGTAGTCTTCTCTGCATCACTTTTTAATGTATGGTTTACTTCACTGTCCTTCCTTTCAAACACTGAATTTTCTTATAAGTCAGTTTGGATTGGGGAGATGGGGGGTGGTGTGTGTTTTGTTTTATTGTGTTGTTTTGATTTGTTTTGGGTTTTTTTATTGTCATTTCTTCTATTTTTCTCTTAGGTTCTCCTAGATTCTTCTTTTTTTAGAATCTTTTTCTCAGATTAATAGCTTAATCTGCTTAGGAGCTCAGGAAATTTTACGGGGTGTGAAGATTAGGTTTTTTCCCTTTTTAATCTTGGACCTGAGGCATTTACACCTGAATAGCCAATATTGACATGGTGAGGTACTGCAGGATGTAGCACTGGAGGATGCAATAGAGGTTAGCTAGGGTGAAGCCTTGTGACAGATTGCAAAGTAACGGAAACATGTAAGTATGCAATAAGGATATAATTGAAGTTTGCATAGTACATTATGTACTTGATGGATCATGTTCACTCTGAAGTCAATGAATTTGACTCAAGGGAAAGTGACAAACATATTTTCAATAGGAACTGTGATGAATATTGTTGTGATGACATACTTCAAATTCTCTGAGAAGTATTATAAGGATAACCCATATCTCAGATAACCTGAACTGTAAAGGTTCTGTGTAAAGCCCAAAATGCAGTATAGAAGAATAATCATGCCTTTTACCTTCCTCAAATCTGAAAAAGATGAAAGAAAGTTGACAGCACATCCTCTACCCATTTTTAGCATAGCTGATCCAGAAGATAATGTGAAATGTAGTGTTGCTGTTTGGACTACTGTCCGCACACAATCCCAGGAGAAAGCAGAAAAATCTTGTACACTCTCTATGGTATAGCAAAACTTGATTTTGTCAGCATCCATAGGGTCTTTGTGTATGAGATTAACAGAATCCTCATTTTGAAAACCTTAAGAAAACCACTGATTTTCCTTGGAGCTATATATATCTTCTACTCCCTCCTCACACTCTTACAAGGCCTTTTCCATTTCTGATTTCACTTTAAGGGTTGAAGTGCCTCTTTCCATTTGATTTGCTGTCTCAAACTTTGCTAGAGCAAGATGTTGTCCCTCAAATAGACTTCAATTAATTTTCACTTAATTTCTCACCCTCTTGTGTTTTAGGGAATTGTAAAGCATTTCTTTTTTTTTTAATTCCTCCTAAACTCCCTGCTTATTCACAATAGCTTTCCTGAACTGCTTATTCACTCAGTTGGGTTTATACCTTTCCTATAACTTTTCCCTTTTTTGGAATACACAACTCCTAATATTTTTAATAGTTTTACTAGAAAAAATTCCAAGCCTCTCATTCAGGTCCCTGAGCTTTTCAGTCCAATTGATTTTACCAGCAATTCCTTCAGTTCATCAAAGTTTGCCCTCTTTTAAGATCCAGAACTTTAGTTCCCTCCTTTCTTCGCCTGTAGTCCAATTTGACCTCACAGCTGAATATGCCCTGTTCTCTTTTCTCTGATTCTTATGCTTTTTATTAACTTTTTTGCTTTATGTCCTTGAGTTTCTTAAAGTATTATTTTCTTCATGACTGATAGTAGTGTAAAGTGAGAACAAAAAGGGGTCAGTTGTCCTTTGGAAAAGTTTTCAAGGAGAGCACAGGGGAGTTCTATTTTAAGGGTTCTTTTTTTCAGATATCTATAAAGACAGAAATCCTTTGACTAAAGTTATATGAAAAGTCAGAAGTTTTTCTGTTGTAATACACTGGGTTTTTTTCTGATCGCGCATCTTTCCAAAGCTTAGTTTATATTCCAGCCCCTTTGATATGGCACATCATGCATGGTACTAAGTGTTCTCCAGTGGGAGAAGCTGTAGAGTGAAGATGCCCTTCACCACATACCCTAACCCTGCAAATATGTGCTTCTCCTTTGTGAAGTTAGAGATTTCATTGCAGTTTTCACTGACAAATATTTCAGGACTTAAACACATACTAGTGTTCCTTGGGGTTGCATCTCTAAAGGAACAATTTGTCTTGCTAAAACAGAAATTAACTATTGTTTGTAAACTTAACCAAATACTTTTATTCATCATCTCCTGATGGGCCTAATTCTGAGCTCCTTCGACAAGCCAGGCTCCTTGGAAGCAAAGTTTATTGCCTCCCTGGCTAATTGTCTCTCTTTGGTATATTTATACAAGTAACTGGCTTTACTTTCTCAAGTATTGCCCTTTCCCAGACATCATTGTAGCCTGAAAACGTAAGTCTTAGGGGAAAAAACAAACAAACAAACCCTACCTACACTAAATCATCTGAACAAATTAGGAGCCATACCAAGAACTAGTCTAAAATTTGTGATTTCTATGTACAGCTAGAAGGTCGTTGCTGTTGCCCTGGTGGATTCCAAAGACATTGGCATGTCTTAGCTGAAAATGTAGTTATTTTGTCTCTAAATTTCTACGTAATAAATTGAGAAGCTTCTGAAGAAACTGTTGTTTTCTCAGTAGCAGCCTTTGTATTTAGACTAAGGCTAAATGGGACTGAATTTACCACTCTTGGGATGAAAGGTCCTTTTTATTTCCTTTTTATATATTACAAAATAAATAATTTAAAACCAACTTTCAGATTGTTTCTGGCTTGAATCTCAGAACATACAGTAGGAGTCTAGTTATTCTCACAGCCGTTGACAGCCCTTTTCCAAAATGGTCTAAAACTGCCACCTTCTGGCTGTTTTCATTGCTTCTTATACTAGTTGGAAGCAGAGCCACATTTGTTCTCTGGTCACAGCTTGGAACCCTGATTGCTGTCAGTGCAAACAGTATAGAGAGTAAAATATATATAAAATATATATTTTATATTTTATATAAAATATAAAATATATAGAGAGAATAAAGCACGCTTATCCTTTTTACTGTTAGAGAGAGAAAATAAAAATAGTATCAGTCTATCAAATGACCATACAGGTGTTAGAATCTCCTTGGTCTTCAGAATCACAGGATATAGCCTAGTACTACAGTCTCTGAACCAATTTTTCTTTTACTACACATACTCTTTCTCTCTTTACGCACATTACTAGCACTCAGTTCTTTCTGTCTGCTTTTGCTGTGATGCTCCTTCCATAATTTTAGACCATCCATTTTTGCATTATGTTCCTTTGTTATCTTGGAGTCTGTGCTTTTAGGGCCTCATCTTCAGTTTACCCAGATAGTAAACAATAGAATACATTGTACTTTCCACAGTGATACCAGAGCAGGTGAGTGAAGAAAAGAAAGCAGACTACATTCTTTCAAAGATGTTCAGAATTGCCAGAAATGTTTCTAATGGGCAGAAATAAAGGGTTTGGGTATATATTGGGGGTGGTGGTGGTATTTTTTTCTCTTTTCTGGACAGATAAAATTGGACCCTTATCAGCAGTGGAATTTTCTGGTTTAATGTTGGGGTGACAACATTAAAAAAATATGTCATTAATCATTATCTTTTGTCTGTAAGGCATTGACATTGACTGACAATGCCATTATCAACCTTATTAATGGAGTTACCCCACAGTGTAAAACAGAGGTTCAGTCTGCACCCACAAGTACATAGTGAAGATGCTTGGGCAAGTCAGAGCTGTTTCTGTGCAAATAATATATCTAACTAATTTAAGTGTTTTTTCTTAGTTTTTGGAAAGACTACTACTGTTGCATTTTGATTTTCCCTCATCAGCTTGTAGTTACTAGAATATTATTATCTGGAGTTGCCTAAGAAACATATAGTACCATTGACTTAGCGAATGAGTGCAAACTACATGAAGTCAGCTGGCTATTGGTGAATAGTCAATATTCTGGTGAATCTCACAAAGAAGTTACTCCTTAAGATGAAAGAGCAAAGAAAAAGCTACATAGTATATTACCCATAAAGCTCATCTCCAATACATTAGACAAAATTCCAAAGGAAAAATGATGATATATTATATTTTTCAGAAACTGACAGGTTTTCCCAGAAAGCTTCAAGGTTTTCTTTAAGATATATATCTTGTGGGCAAGAAAGTAAGACCTGTAATATTGTCCCATTCAAATATCCTTCTCTATTCTCCATTTAGCAAGGTCTCCCATGTAGGCAGCTAGTTTCTTCATTCACAGCAGTATAATTCCTTTGGAAAAACAAAAATAAACAAACCCAACAGCAACAACCAACCAACCAACCAAACAAAAACCCCACAATCCTTTAATTTTCTACTGAAATAACAAATTGCCATAGTGCATGCATTTGTATCTCTAGAAAAATATTGGGTGTTAAAGCAGAACAGAAATATCTGTAGAATGGAAATATCTAATTTTCTTTTTCTTTGTTATGGGGTTTTGGTTTGGTTTGGTTTGGTTCGGTTAGAGATCAGTATGAAATTTGGCTAAAGTATTACAATATTTAACTCACCAAAAGATGGGGGAACTATCCTGTCATGAGGAACTACAACAATACACATTCAGTACCTTCTGTTTGAATTTTCTGTCAAGGAAAGAGAACAAATAACCTACTGCTGAGCAATGGCCATCTGTAAATACACAGACAAAAAAACAATAAAACACTAAGTAAAATTGCTTACAAAATTACTGTTTACTTTCACAATATCCACCAATACACAAAATCCTGCTGTAGGGAGGCTAATTTTACTAAAAATATTTTGACTGTGAAAATGCAGGTCACATTTTACAATATGAACACATATTCCTTCAGTCACTGAGAAAAGGTAAATATGTCACTTAAAATCTTCTGTACAGCTCCTGTAAAAATATGAAGCAATACAACAGCAAGTACACAAAAGCGTAAAATTTCTTCCAACAATCTTCTTCCAGGTGTTCAAGGCTTGACTATTTCCAGTCCTCCTATTTTTGTTTCAAATCACCTACTTTAATTTTCATTTGCAGGAGAAATATTACTGTTCAGTTTATATGGTTTCCCAGGGTTTCTGTGCAACAACAAAGCATATTCAGACAAGGAATATTTAATACTCTGCATGGTACATTAGTAGGTCAGATCTTTCCTTCCTGTTTAGAATATTGTAGTGCTACAAAAACAACAGAAAAGTGGAGCACTTCACCATAGTTAAACCAGATGAATAACATATATACTGCTAGTATTAGAATTAAATTAAAGATACTTGCTTCCATGGAAAACTGAAATAAATTGAGTTCTCTGGCAACGGTTAGGTAAGATTTGCTACTACATCTTAATGGATTTATTTAGATTGGGTTCAGAATAATCACTCTGCAGCAAAGAGCTGGCTCAGATCAGAGTTGCACACCAGTTCTGTATCTACTCATGTTTTAAGTAAATAAAGTAAAATAGTAGCTAGGAAACTGAGGGGTAGAGGGTTATTCCATTATTGGATTATTTGAAGTTTTTGCCAAATGAATCTTAGCCTAACATTTTTCAGTTTTCTGATTTCTAGGGGTGGGTTTGATGCAAAGTCAGTAGGTAAGAACTTGATAAAGATGTAGAGCAGAGCTGGTCAGAAAACTTTAGCATAACATTCTGTTGAGGTGCATTGCCTAGCAAGGACAGAGTTTAAAGAATATGATTTAAATTCACCAGAATCATTGCCTATTTTTATAAGTCCACCTACATTTTGTCAAAACCAGAGTCTTCAGTAAGACTGAAAAATAACATTTAAATTTCTCTGGACATGATGTCTTCAATACCAAATTGAAAATTATTTTGTATTTCATAAAACTACATGAAGACAAGAGTAGTTTATGTGAGAATAAAATGTTTTAACTAAGAAAAAAAAAATCAAAACCAAAGCAACCCACAATTTTCCTTAGAAGAATCATTTTTTATTGTTTTTATTCTTTTTCAGAAATTATAGAATTTTTAAAAAGCCAGTTATTTTGATATTTCCCATCCCAGAGTTTAGCAAGATACTGTAGAGGGCCTCGGCTGGACCGAGGGGCCTGCGGAGGATATTGACCTTGACAAGATTACAGTGTTCCCTTGAGAGAACAAGAAAGAATGACAAGCATGCCTGAGAAACT
>JAVJGG010000054.1:1429869-1441671 GCA_035590195.1 Aviceda cuculoides | reverse complement strand
CCAGGGAAGTGGTTGAGTCACCATCCCTGGAGGTATTCAAAAAGCGCATAGACAAGGCACTTCAGGACATGGTTTAGTGGGCAGGGATGATGGTTGGACTCAATGTTCTTGAAGGTCTTTTTCAACCTAAATGATTCTATGAAAATCCAGAATCCAAAGCACTCTGGATAAAATTTTTCTTCTGGACTTTTGTGCAGCTGCTGCCTGATGTTGAGCAAGTCACTTTCCTCTCTGTCTTTGTTTTGCAGTTTGTAAAGTGGGACAAGATTACCCTCATCTTTGACAACTCTAAAAATAAAAAGTGTTACTGGTTTTGCTATTATTTAGGCATCCTAGGCAAAAATGGTAGAACTTTCCCCTTTGCCATATAAATGATTTAGCATAGGAAAGACCCTATATAAAGATCTGTCATCAAGAGGATGAAAGATTAGAGAAGAGTGCCTGTTTTACTCTTTTACTGGAAAAGTAAGGACGTAAGATTTAGCCTGAGAGCTTAATCAGATAAAAGCACTACTCAAGTCATCAGGAAGCTCTGTCTGTGAGACTATACAGGAGCGAACAGGGGAAAGTAAAATCAGGGTTTGCTCCAATGAGGAGACAGACGCATCTGGACTTGATTGTAAAAATGGAACTTTTAATGTTGAAAACTAAAGTGATGCACGTAGTTTTCTGATCATACATAATGAGAGTCTGTACAGGAGCAAATAGTTCTTTTCAGTAGTATGAGCTGAGGTAGGTTCTCTGCTGTTTTTTCTCCTCTGTCTTGAACTTCACAGAAAGAATTCAGTGAAGAAAAGAGGTCATCATCTCTCCCAAGAATTTGTTTTCCCTTTAACTTCTCGGTTACACTTCACACCTTCTCAACAAACCAGCTTTTTTTATAGTTCGTTTAGAGCCACTGCTACCTAATCTCTTTCATGTCACCCTTTTTACTGATCTGCTCACCTCCCTTCACTGTTGCATTATAATGTTAAATCTATTGAATGACGGTAAGAGTACAACTTGCTGCCCAAGATCAACTCATCTTGGAATTATCACATTTTTCAGCCTTTTTTCTATTAATTAATAATTTGCCCATATCTTAAGTATTATCATAATCTCCTGATTTTTTTTTCGTTTTTAAGAACAGAAAGGTTTTCAGATTTGAGTTTCATAACATTGCTGTTTTGTCCTGCAATTAAAAAAGCCCTGATACTTATTAAAACTTTGTCAAAATTGTCATCATACTTCCTATGAGTATTGTCAAACAAGGCTAGCCCAGTGGTCTGAATTCACTTACTGGCAGCCTTTAAAAAAACACAAAACAACATTAAAAAGTAGAGTGAAAGAAAGGGAAAATGGAGGGAAACACCTTATTTGTTTTATTGTTCTCTTCAATGGGAGTTGGATAATATGGTTAGATTATTTTCCCATCCCTACACATAAAAATGAGATAGATAAGTAATAAAGTAACACTGTCATATGTACTGACTTTAATCTTTTTTTAAACCATGAAAAATAGTATTAAATTAAATGTATTACAAAAATTAAAATGCAGGAGAAAAAAGATCACAAAAGAGCATTTAATGATATCACAAGCAGTTATGCTCTAAGGACAGATTTAAAAGTTGCAAAAGCAAGATGCATTTTAATTAAGGCAAAACACTCTGTAAAAAGGAGGGACTGCAAAGATGAAATACACTGTAAAAATAGTGTAAAACACTGAGATCTTAATACAACTTGCAACTACTATACTCCTTGTTTATTTCTTCCTTTGCATTTTCCTTTCCTTTACCTGTAGCACCCATCCACCTCTCCATCCAGTCAGCCTATTGTGTCTTTCCACAAACCTACAGCTATCTGAAAAGGACGTCTCTCCTTTTCACTTGTCTCTACTCTGCCTTGGCTTGTTTCCTCATTTAGGTCCTCAGGACTACCATAAGACAGATGATAATAATGACTCTCAAATATTTAAAAAATCCTGTTTGTCTTACTGTTAGAAAAGTGAGAGCAGGGAGATGGGCGTATATCACAAGGTGAAGTACAGGAAATATATTTAGAAGCAGCACAACTTGGTACAAGTGTCAGAGGTTGTCTGGTTTGTATCAGTAAGAGTTTTGCACATTACTAAAACTTCTTTTGAAGTGTTTTGAAGTCTGTGCCATTTACATGCTGTAAACCTACCTACAGGCAATGTTGTCAACTACTGAAGAGTAAGATTTTTTCATTCTGTTCATAACTAATACTCCATAGAAACTACCTTGTAGTTTCTACCATTGTAGCATGGAAGCCCTTCTTGCCCTTTGTCACTGTGTGTCCTTGTTTGTTGGACAAAAATGTTGAAACAATTGCTGTAGTTTGAGAGGTAAAAATGCTACCTGTGAAGATTGTTTCCTGACCCTTCATCTGGTCATGTCATCTTCATCTTCATCATGTTGTTGTCCTAAAAGCGGATTCACTACCCAGTGTGCAATAGACCAATCTGACACACTCAGGAGAGATATTGCTTTATTCTGCACAGGGTGCTCGATGGACTTTCCACAAATCAAAGCACACCAGATTCATCAGGCGTGTCCCTTTTATACAGTAACAATTGCATCTAATTTATTAAACTACTCCTACGTAATACATATTCAAACTATCTAATGCATATGCATAGGATTATGTAACCATGACACATCAGATGCCTTGTCCGCATGCGTGGGGGTCTCAGGTGGTCTTCGGTGGTCATCAGAGGAGGTATCCCCTCCTCACTTTGACCACTGAGTCGCTCTGTATCGGGTCAGTGGTTCATTCTCCTGCCAAGAGGGATGCACCATCAATCAGGAAGAATAGGAAGGATCAGAATTGGTGCTCGAGGTGAGGCACCATTAAACAGGAAGAATAGAAAAGATCAGAATGATCTTGGCTAACTACCTTAATTTGAAACAGGACTTTCTAATCTACCACAGGATTTTCTGGATCTGACATCAATGTAATTCAGTAATTCAGTACTTGAGCAGATGCCAAGAGATGATTCTATCACAGGCAGCAGTGTAGCAACAGGATTTAAAATGCATTGTACTGACGTGCTTAAAGCTACACTACTGAAGTTGGTAAACTGTAAACTGGCAAACAGTGGCATGAATGTTGAATGAAATGTTGAGGTTAAAAATGTATGAGTTGGCATAGCAGTTATCATTAAACTATAATAAAGACAACAGTCAAAATGTTTTGAGACTACCAAACAACTGTTTTGCCTGCACTGTTAGAATAAGTTTTGTAGCCTTGTGTATTGTAGAAGTTAAAAATTTGTATGGTGGCACTAAGCATAAAGATTAGACATACAGATTGGGTTAATATTGCCTCATAATATTTATTTTTTTTACCAAGGTATATCCTATTTGAGTCATGACCCCCCAAAATTCTTAATATTTCTCCTAAGTCACTGAAGTGCTGCCTACCACTGCACTGAAAGTACTAGAGTATCTGTTACGCACAAATGAGAGATCAGTTTAAAATAATACATAAGAACAAAACTCTCAGCTGCTCTTATAAGAGCATTTGCCCTGGCAAAATAGTTGTTCTCTGGAGGGAGAGGAAGGGTCTAATACCCCTTGCTTCCTCCTGCTTAGTATTTCTCACTGATTATGTCCATACTGTCAGTTCGTAAAGGTATGCTGTATCATTTACCCATGGGATTTTTTCCCACTGTATATGCTATAAATAAGTGCTATTCTACCTGTGATCCACTTAACTATGGCAATTATGTTTACACTACATTTTATATTAAAAGCTGTTTCCATATTTTTTCCAGTGGTTGAAAGCGGTGATGCTGAGTTTATAGATGTATAAAATGAGGATAAGATAGTAAGTGAGAAGAGCCTTGGAGCTAGACAGCTGTCAGAGGGGTGGAAGGGGACTAGCAAGCTAATGCAGCAGTAAGGCATGAAGAAATTGAGTTACATGTGTCCAGGAAGAGATGCAGTTGTGTTGACATCAAGCTTCCAAGGTGAGGTCCCTGCAATATGTAGGCTTTTAAGGATGGTTTCCAAGTTTAAGTAACAGTTTTAGTCGGTGGGGAGGTCTAAAGGGGAGCAAACAGAATGCTTTTGAGTTGGATCAAAAGAAAACTGTTTTGAACAGAACAGCTCCTGGGACTTCAGCAGGATCGGCAGGGTAGAAATACTCTGGGTTTCTGGGAACTGCACTGCAGGAAGGAAAAAATAGGAATTTTCTTCATGCTTAGAGTTGGGCAAAGCAGCAGCGTATTAGCTGTAGGAAGAATGTGGTGATAAATAACTTTTGCAGACAGACAGACTTGAAAACTGAACCCATTACTGCTTCTTTTCCTTACCCTAGAGAGTTTCTAGGACTTGAGCCTGAAACTTGGTGTGGATGCAGGCTGGGGTTGGTTAAGAGCTAGCTTCTGATCTTTAAGTCAATTCCTAAGAATTTAGGAAGGGAGAGGTAGAGATCAAAGGTTAGAAAGAGCCATTTGACCTGCTTCCTGCCTTCTGTATTTCTTCCAAGGAGAATACATTGCACATCATTTCTGGAGATTTTTAAGTAGTGATAGCACAGTCCAACTCAAGAGAAATTGAGAGGATGTTAGTTTTCATTTTTTCATAAAGGAGGATTGGGCAACAACTGTTTTAGCAACAAAATTGGAAAGGGCATGGTATTTCGAAGATAAAGAAAATTAAGTGCTTCAGAGGAGAAAGAACTGCTGATGTTTTCCACACTTTGCATTACTACATCCCTATTTGGGGTCATTTCTGACAGTGATACTCACATTTATGCCATATTTGTTTTATGCTTATCAGAGTTTTACAGAAGTTTGACATATCTTTGGCTGTTGCTATGGGGACAGTAAAAGTTATGTTCATTATCTACCAGGATGTGTGCTAGTTTCTTGGGAGATAATATAGAGGAGGAGTCATGGTTGCATGTGACACCCCCAGCTGTAGAATTCAGGAGAAGATTGCTGGCTTTGCGTATGCTCTGTAAAAATGTCGTTGAAATGGTAAAATATGTCTCTGGAAGAACAGTTTTTACTTAGGCAGAAAATACTTCCCTAAAAGACACCAATAAACAGAAAAGTACAGTGCCAAATATAATTTTGGATGTACCTCTATTTCAGTCGCTACTAAAAATCTATGAAAGAAAGCAAACAAATGGCAAAAAAAAGCAAAAGAGGTAAAAACTAATACTTCATGAAATTTCATACAGAAATTTCTTACAAAATAGGGAGGGAAGGAATATGTATCCAATTTTCAAGTTGTATGAAAATTCTAGCTACATAACCCTTAACAAATGTCTCCATAAATACCATCATTCTCCACTGCTCAGTATTGTCACAGCTTAGAGCTTCATCCTTCTGTTTGTCCTAAGGAGAAAAAGTGTAGTAAATCCTTTTGTAATGTTAGCAATTATTTTAGAAGCATCATATCAGATTGCTTCGTTACTTTTTTCTCAATTAAAATGTTTATTAGATAAAATACTGAAAATAACTGGTTTGGATTGAATTAAACATTTTGATCACAATGAGATGTTTTAGGCTTGAGATTTTGTTTAAATACTTTTCAACTTTTAGTGAAATTGTGGAATGAAATTGAAATGAATGATTAAGTCAGAAAGTGGAAATGTTTCATTTGAAAATTGGTTTGACTGTACATTTCAGCATGTGTGTGTGTTACTCAACGCCGACTTGCTTTTTTGCTCCATTTGACAAGAATGGCCTGGTAACTCTAAAACTATTGTTAACTCCACATTTTTAGAGGAAAAATATTTTAGTTACATTTAGTTTTCTGTAGTTGTATATTTCTATATATTTTTTTAATCTACTGTGTCCCCTGTGTTCCCTTTGGCTGGGGTTTAGAAAGGAAGAGGAGGAAATGCAAGGGGACAGTTGGTGTCCATTCTGACATGGACTTATCAAATCCAGTGGAAGAGCAGCACAAATGGAGACAACAGGCTCAAGTCTGCATGTTCCTGGGCCTTGTTTAATCTTCTGCACCTTTGCAAAATCAATGTGAAGCATAAACATACTAGGTTTTGTGGCATGCCAACTTTTCACTCGGTTTTCACAGAATGAATTACAATGAACGGTTGTCCTTTGGGCAACCAGAGCACAGCATGCTTTGACACTCCTCTGATAAATAGTAGTATTGTGCATATAATTTTTTCTGCAGCCTATAAGAGCATGTTAGACTGTTTGCCATTTAAAATAACATTTTTAGTGGCAATGTGTGTGTTGTGACCCAGAAGTTAGTTTAATTAGCCTTAGTCCAGCAGGTTCATTCAAAACTAAAATTATGGCATGATCCAAGACACTTAAATTAAACAAAGTGCGTAAAAATGGCTTTATAATCAAATAATTAATTGAAGACTCTCAGGGATATTTATTAAGTGAGAAAGGTGCACAGAGAGCACAGGCAAATGCCAGATAGGAGTCTGTAATCAGCGCTCCAGATGGTTTTTTTGTGAGCTTTCCATTAACTCAAAGTAAACTTGATGATTACTTGGGGAAGCATTTAGTTTGATATCATGCTGGAGGAGGGTCCACTAAATAAACTGGGCTTGAGTGAGTCTGTGGAAGGCATTGACAATAAGCTTTCAAGACTTCAAAACCATAGTGCAAGGTTCTGTGACTGCTGTCCTCTGTGAAAAGAAACATGTATTTGTATGCATGCATGTAGTCATACATTTGGGTGCAAAGCCACTGCACTGAAGGCACTAGATGGAGGAAAATTCCATAGATTATGTGATCCCAGCCATTAAATACTGGGATTCAGCTGTCATGTTACAGATGCTTTTTTTTCTTGGGACACTTTCAGTTATAGGTTGCGAAGAAATTAATTGATTTTGTATGGAAGTCAAAAATAGTCGAACTTTGACAAAGTTTCTTCAAATGCTTTGGAACTGTAAGAATATTTTTTTCCTTAAACAGAATGAAGTGCAACTATTTTCTGAACTCATTAACAGTATGTATCACATATCTGCTTACTGTGTCTTGCCAGTTTCTTACCACTATCAGGTGGGCTTACTGCTTTGTGTTTAAAATATCAACCCAGATCAATCTAATTATGCATTATCCCTCAGGGTTAACTAAATATTTGTAAAGAGAAAATAGAAAAGCTGACCTGTGCACAGAGGAAAAAAAAAATTGCCATTCATTTTTAATTATTAAGACAAAGCAATTTTTTTGTTTGTTTGCAAGTATTAATATTAATATGTCTTTCTGGAAATTGTTTCGTACAATTAAATTAATAAAATATAGTCATTCTTAAGTAGGAAACCTTTCAAGTTCTATAAATAAAATAATTGCATTAATGGATAACTGAATTAATTACACTTTTCTGTGAACAAAATACTGCTAAAAGAGAGGAGGTTTGGGCATCTTAGTTAAGTTCTTGACTCTAACAGCTTTCATGCCTAATGTTGGCACATTTCTGGTTGTCTGTACATCATTCCCTTTCCTTATCTAAAAAATCATCAGCTTCCCTAATCTCTAGCTATGCTGTCAGGAGTAATTCACTAATGCCTATAAAAGCAAAATGGACTAAAAATAAATAAATAAATAAAATAGTTTTGACCTGGATTTCCCTAATCTGACTTACAACCCAGCTGCGTAAATGCTTGTGCCAGCATAAAAGGAACAAGATGAAGTGTTGGGGTGAAAAGGTGGGCAAATTGCTTCTTTTGGAACTACCAGCTTAAAATGTTCATGAAACATCACCTTTAATGGATCTTAGAGCCACTGAGTACACAAAGAGGAGTTGCAGCCTTTTTTAATCATACATGACCAGTTCTTGCTAAAGTTAGAAGGAAAGCTCTTTGTGACTTCAAAACAAGCAAGGTTTTAACTCACCTGAAAGATATAGTTGCCTAAGCTGTTCCCCATCACAACTATATAACTCAAGCTAACTCTGCACAAGTACTAATAATTTTCCAGATTTGGAAGCTTTTCCTTTTTCTTTTTTTTAAGAATCATAAAGTAACTGAAGTTGGAAGGGAAGGGACCAACTTCAGGCGTAAAGCAAGTTGCTCAGGGCCTTGCCCAGTTCGGTTTTTAATATTTCTAATGATGGAGATTCTGCAATTTGTATGGTCAAGTGTTTGATGCATGAAAAGCTACTTTGACAGAAACAGCACTGGTAGTCAAGCATAAGATTTATATATCTTGGTAAATCTTTCCTAGCTTGTCATATCGGTGATTTGAGAGAAGTGCTTCAGATTATTTGCACAGAGTCTGACTTGTTCTCATTTCTCATCCTTGTTTGAAAATAACACCTTCTCCAGGGTTGCTGGCTTTGCCTGCAAGTTGTCACCTGTGGGGATATAGCAATGTTCAGTAGTTATCATGCAGGAAAACTAGGGTTGTTTTCATGCAATTAATTCTGTAACTGCATCACTTAATTAAAAGCCTGCTGTACATTTAAAAACAGTAGTATAATAACAGTCCATTCACTAGAAAAGAACACCTAAACACTACAGTAGATTTCTTTTCATAAAATATGCAGGATTTGGAAGAGACAAACAGTACAAAAGGCATTTAATTAGATGAAAATTTAAAGTTAATTTAACTAGTGTTTCTTCATCAATTCATTGAATTTTGCACATTGAGTTGCTTCTATTAACGTGCCCTTTCTTCTATCTCTTCAATTGAATGAAAATGGAAGGGAGGTCTGTCTTTGCTTCTAAAATATTCCAAGTTAAATTCTTCTGGTGCCTACTCTTTTTTGACAAGTATCCCAATATGAAGAGTTGTCTTTTAACTGTCCCACTCCAGTGTCCTAAGATACAGCAAGCCAGGTGTTCAGGAGTTTGAGAACAACTACTGTTGCAATTAAGACAGCTGCAATGTGTTATTCATGCTGTAGTAGCATCTAAACCAAGAAGGGCTAAGGAAATCTGTCAGACAGAAATCTAGTTCTCCAAGCTTAATTGCTGCAGGGGAAGGCTGGGTGTGAGCTCAGGCACTTGCGCCTTACCTCCCTCTGAATTCTGCAGAGGACCTGAATGTGGTCTGACAAGGCATTAGTACTTAGCATTGTAATATTTACACACTGGCATGGTTTATGAAAGCTCTCTTAAATATTCTGTATTTCTGTGGGCTGAAATGGAAGTTACAAAGATGTGTAATAGCTGTTGGCTTTGCTTCCAGACTATATTAAGATACATTGCTTCTTCTATACTATTTTGTACAGAATATGTGCAGTACTGTCTTTTTATGGAGGGATGAAAACTAGTCTCACTTTTCTTACTGTTTTGGAGGGGGGAAATTGTGTGTAATTTTGTAGGTAGTTACTGACAAAATAATTGCCCTCTCTCTAATAGGAAAAGTGTTGTGTACCCATATGTCATAGCTGAAGAAACTGTAACTAGTCTCATCCTGAGATATTAGGATTTTGGGAGAGAAAGAGAATAAGCATAGTGGATTGTGCTTCTTACTTTTGTTAATGTGTAGATACATTCAGAAGATCAAGAAAGTTTTTACAGGAACATGTGCAGCTAACAATGTTTTCCATTTACTAATTCTAAGTTTGATTATATGTAATCTAAGCTTGATACATGTAGGAAAGTGGATTTTTCTCTTATAAACTGTGGAATTGACACCATCGTGTAGTAAGTAGGGCAGAAAACCCAACATCATTGGGAAGAATGGCAAAAGATCTATTGGTGTAGATGGCTGTTTTCATTTATCTTACGAAGTGGTACCTGAAGTATTTGCGGCAAGGTCTGTAGCTGTAAGCTGAGCAGCACCAGGCACATGTATGCATACTTAAACTCAGTGATCAAGATGGCTAAACATTTTAAATTTATAGAAGGGTTCCTCATACAGCTTAAGCCTGAGAGAACCAAACATACAAAAGAGTTTCCAGGCATGATTTGGGAGATAGCAGGGACCAGGACTATTCCTGTTATGCAAGTTGGGGGTTGGTGTGGTTGTTTTGGAGGTTGAGAGGTTAATAGCATGGTTGTTGCCAAACCTCAGCTGACTTGAGGGCAAAATTTGGCAGTGTTTCATGAGTATAGATTCAGTCTGCGAACTCTGTATGTCACATTGACCCTCATTTCACAGGTTACCTGGTTATGCCTACCTGCTGGCTAAGCTCCTGTACAGGATGCCGGTACCATACCAAACAAGCAGATATCCTCAGGTGCCTGATGCTCCACCTAAGGCCCTGCTTTCAACTTGGAAGTTAAGGCAGATGTATATCTGGTCTTGACTTTCAGTCACACCCGTAAAAGTCATAACAACTCTGGTAGTAACCAAAAAAACAGACAGGGAAGATCAGGGAAAAGCCTTAACAGGAGGTACACTAGCTATAGTCTGTGCATTAGCGGGACGAATATATATAAACTTCCATGGCTCCACCTTGTTCTTTGTCAGCTCTGGCAGTCCATTGTCATGGACTCAAATGCAGATTCACTACTGAATAGCGTAAGAATCATAGCACAATTCTGATCATATGCATAGCAGCATATAATGAAAGCCAGAGAAAACAGCAGGATGCTTATGCGAGATATCCTGATATCCCAGTTCAGTTTTCCCTGGAAGTGGAACATTCCTACCATTTTAGATATCAAAGAGGAAATCACTGAGCAAAATTCTGCGATCTATATTATGTAAAGAGTCTTGTTAAATGGTAGGAACCATCTTTTCTGGTCCTAAAACTACTACTTTTATTTAGCTGAATGCTTTTCTGCAGTCCCTTCACTATGATGTTGTAACATCTAACAGTTATTAATCAATGCATTCACACAGCCTCTTAATCAAATAGAATTAAATACAAACAATTCAGGTTTCAAGAGCAGGAATTAAGCAGCAGAGATCACATGATTTATTGAAAGTGAGAGAATCTGCAGCAAATCCAAAGCAGAACCCAGCACACACTATTGTGAGGTGCAATAGACAGATACACAGATGCACATAGATTATAAATCAATTTTCTAGTCCAGAAGGATCACTAATATTTAATAATATTGCAGCTGTTACACTGGTAACTGAAGTTAGCTAAACTCTTTGTAGCACTAACAAATACAGATATCTCCATTCTTTATTATTATATGTGTGATGCAATGGTTCCTTGCAGTCAAACAGAGGAGTCTGTTCCCTCAGACTCTAAGGTGTTAACCCATAGCCAATCATGGATAGCAGGATTGGAAGTATCTTCATGAAACCATCTTCTCTGTCTCCTACTTCAAGACAGGATGTCTGTGTGCTTGTCCTTGCTGACAGATGTTTGTCTAACTTGCCATTGTGGTGCTCCAAGAATCACCTAGGCTTACTTATTCCTCTGCTTGCTTCCCATTTCATTTATATTCCTAGATTGAATCTCCTCTATTGCAGTTTAAACTTATTACATCTTTTCATACATGCCACAGGTAAAAAGAAAGACCATTCTCTTCCAATTTTAGTTCCAATTTCTTCAATCTTTCCCCATGTTTTCTAGGCCCCTGATCATTCTCACTGCTGTGTTCTGGAGCCATTCGAGTTAGCAGAAATTGGTCATGATGAGTGGTACCCAAAACTGGGCACAGCATTTCACCTCAGATTGTGTCAGTACTGGAGGTAGCTTATGGATTTTTTTCTCCTGTCGTGGTTTAACCCCAGCCAGCAACTAAACACCACGCAGCCACTCACTCACTTCCCCCTGACCACCAAGTGGGATGGGGGAGAAAATTGGGAAAAGAAGTAAAACTTGTGCGTTGAGATAAGAATGGCTTAATAGAACAGAAAAAAAGAAACTAATAATGGTAATGATAACACTAATAAAATGACAACAGTAATAAAAGGATTGGAATATACAAATGATGCACAGTGCAATTGCTCAC
>JAVJGG010000054.1:1414666-1426139 GCA_035590195.1 Aviceda cuculoides | reverse complement strand
GCCAATAAGATCATAGCCCTGCGGGTGTGTGCACGTGTCTAACTCCTGTTGCTTGTTCCCCATGCTACGTGCGTTTGCATAGAGGCATTTAAGTTGGGCCCCCGATGAAGCGGACTTACTGGTTGGAATTCCTTTGTGCTGCTCTTCAGGTGCTCTCCTGCTGACCTGTGATCCCTCTCCAGGCTCTGGGCATCCATTGCTGGCACTGGCATCAAACTGGTAGGAGTGGGATGGATTGAGGTTCCCCTCCCCCAGCAACTTTAGTTTAAAGTTGTATTCCGTGTGTGTATATATATAACATACTGTGTGTAATTTTCAATGTCTGAGAAAAAAAAGACTATGCAAAATGAGATGCACTTTAGTAAAAGGTATATGTTTCACATTCAACTCATTTACCCCCTTTAACTTAAAAAGTTCTGTATGAATTTGAAAGGTGTGATGGGAATGAATGACAAGTATCTATAATTCAAGTTTTGTCATTTAAATGTTCATATATAGCTTGAGTTTGTCACCCTTCCCTGTTAGGAGGACAGTTTCATTTTTTACCTTTTCATCCCATTTCCTTTCTGAGGCTTGATTTTAAGCTATAGAAGTATACTGAAAACTGGGGAAAATAGGGAGGTAATGTGACTTCTTTCTGATTTCTGGTGTCAGGAACCATGTACAGACCATCAAGTCATCTGAAAACTTCATAGGTACACAGAGGAGCTTGAATAGGATAAAGGTACAGTTCTGTTAATCAATCTGATGGAAAATCTCATCTCTGTTAATCAGTTTTTCTTCTATTACTTTTAGTATATTCCAGTATTGTCCTGGAATCATTTATAGTCAAAGAAACACCTCATGAATTTCTCATATTAAAAACAAGCAAATGATACCAGGTAGAACAAGAGAAAAATAACCCTGGTGCAAGTCTTAACATGACAAAAAGCAAATAAACTCCTAAGATATTTGTTCCTTTAGTCCAAGACTCCATTCACACTGAAGGCTGATTATGTGCTGTGTTAGCTGTTCAGTCTGAGACAGGCACAGAGCAGTTCGGTCATTCCTCTGACAGACTTGTCTGAGCTCCTGTTTCTGTGGTTCCTTCTTCAGACCGGACAGACTGCTTGAGAGAGTGGGGATGTGAAGATAATGCTTTTTTCTTTAGCTAGCAGCTGACAGATACCACAGAATATCAGATTTCATTCCTTTCCTTAGGCTGTGCAGAAGCATCTGAGGACAACAAATTCTGTCACATATTCACAGCCTCATAAATATTGAAATCCCTGATTTTCTCTGTAAAGACAGCGAGTGTGTATTTTCATAGCCATAAATAGAGCTGTGAGTACACTCACCAGGAGCTTTATCCAATTGCTGTCCTTAGCACATATCTGGGAAAAAAAAAAAAAAAAAAAAAACACTACAAGAGCCATAAGGATCCAGCATTAAAAGATAGTAGTTCAAATGCCTTTTGATATTTATACGTAGAGAGAATTATGAAATGGCACTCTCAGGCACAGAGTATCTTGCTGCGGTTTTCCCTGCACCTGAGATTTTCACTTGCAGTCAGTCAGATGATGAGAGATCCCATTTAAATTCAGTGGAAGGATGTGGAAGCAGGTGTGCCAGAGAAAGCCTGCACAGCCTCCCCAGCTGCAGAGCAGCCACCGAGGACTTGTGTATGGCAGGTAGGACTTGGGTTTTTCTCAGTGGCTCATGTGGAACACAGAAGACCACTGTTCTGGCCTGCAAATTAGAATTTTCTAACGCAGAAACTTGCCCAATGAGAGGTCTGCTGAAACAGGGAAGAATCAGGAGATTACAGACCAGGGCTTGTTCTGTCCCACTGAACTCATGAAAAAGAGCATGTAGCACCTCCTGCATCACCACTTGCTGCCTACGGCATTTTTTCACTGTAAACTGGAAGAAGCCAGAGCTGTTCTCTCTCCAGTGACTTAGCAAGGTTTACTTTTTGCTTTCAGTCAGGTCAAATTACAGCAATTGTGAAATCCCTTATGCAGCCGTCTGGGAAGATAGGCAGCTTTAAATCTTAAATCTGTAAATCTTTACAGATTTTTTAGGCTGACCAAGCACAAAGCAAATAACCAATGCGTGAGAAGTTCTCCACTGGTCACCAACAACAGGCAGGTGAGAGTTGTGCTAGAAGTTCTTCCAGAATTTGGCAAAGCTTCGGACATGTGGAAATTGTTTGAAGAGATCGTGAGATGTCTTAGGTGTCTGCACTGAAGGAAGTGACAAGTCTTCGTGTACATAAAAAGCTGCTTTGTAGAGGAAAAGACCATCTCAAATTCATGGTGGACAATATAGGACAAAATGGGCCTAACTGCCTGCAGCAAGGCAGATTAACATTAGACTGTAGCAAAAACTTTCTCACTGTAGGAGGCATAAAACATTGGAATAGATGGCTAGGGAAAGTGAAGACATCTTTATTCATAAAACCAGATTAGACAAAAATACATCAGGAATTATGTCCATACAGGTATCCCACCTTGAATAGTAGGGAGAGACTTGCAATCTTGAAAGCAGAAGCACCTTACCTAGATATTCAGTCCTAGTCCACAGCTGCTGAAGTAGGGTGTCTGATTCTGGACTTTGTAATTCAGGAAAGACAGTGATAAAAATTGAAAGAGTTTAGAGGAAAGCCATTAAAACATGCATTATACAGGAGCACAGCCTATGTAAATTAAAAATGCAAATTTTAGTTATCTATAGATGTCCACACAAAAATAGAAATGTGATACTAGAACCTTAGTTCTGTGAAACAAAGATACAATCTAACAGCTGGAAACTGAACATAACAAGAACTCTGCTGGAATCGCCTCCCTGGCAATATTTAAATCAAGTATGGATATTCTTCTTTAAAGACAGAACAAAAATTCTCCGGTAGGAATTAACTGATCTACAGACTGTTAGCAGATTAGACCAGACAATAGCTCTGGATTTATGCTGAAAGAACTGTCATGTAAGTGTTGCCAGAATCCCACCCTGTGTGGATTCAAGGGAAAAAAAAAAAGAGAGAGATGGAATTTTTTCATTACTGTCTTAGGCATAGCAATAGGAAGCTGGTTCTATTGCTTTGGGAAGGAAGGAGTAGAAAGGAAGTAAGAAAGCACAGCCATATATTTGTATGACTCTAGAAGAGTTCCATTGTAAACGTGCTTCAAGCCAGTTGCAGAGGATGGGGAAGGAAATTGTTTGGATTTTGGTTTTCTTTTTAAATCTAGCATCTATTCTAACACACACTGTAATCTAATTAGTTCTAATGAAATAAATTACTAAAAAACAGAAAAACAAGAAGTAATAGAGATAAAAGAAGGGGGGGTATTTTTTTTCCAATAAATATAAGAGAGTTCAGGGACAACTGAGTCACAGATTACTGAATCTTTATATTAATAGTCAGTTCAACAATCCTGTATCCATCAAACAGGACTTGTGTTTATCAGCTTGGGAAAGGAATGTGTTAAAAATAATACATATGATAGTTATAATTATCTAATCTGTATAAATAATATAATATATTAAAATAATTAAGTATCAGTTTATGTGGTAGACCATTTTATGATATAATACAATCATCACTTAGTTTTTAATATTTTCTGTTGATTGCACATGCCCTCTTTCACTCTTACTATGTTCCTAAAGTTACCAAAGCACAAGTTGGAGTCAAAAAGTATTATCTAAGTCGTTCTACACTTCAAACTCACAATTTTTCTGTGTTCTTTCACAGATTGCTCTTTTCCATAAGCTGCTTTTATAGCTTCCTCTGTATGTATTCCACATTTTTATTGTTTATTTGGGGTTTGGGGGAGGCAGAGGGCTAGCTTGTGTTTCTGCTGAAAACTTTCTAACATGAAGCTACAGTTCTTGAAACCTCGTCCTATGGCTTGCTCTTTGGAATGTAACATCTTTAATTATTTTGTGTATTGAGAGACAAATTCTGCTAATAGAGAATTTGGTCTGGATGACAGCAGCTGATTCATCAACCTGAGGTGTTTTGATTTTTTTAATTTTCTTTTTTATGAAAAAGCTTATTTTAAATCTTGCAAAATGCAGACTTTCAGACAATGCTTAAAAAGTAGAAAAATATAAAGATATTATTTATTCATCTGATTTCATAAAGTTTGGGGGTTTTTTCTCTGTGAAGTACCCAGGAGATATATAGGATGCTATTGAAAACTACTTTGGAGGTGATATACTAACATAATGACTTCCTAGAGTTGAGGATATCTATGTACAAGTTAGCTATTCAGAAAGCTTTAGTGTGCAAAGTATTTTAGGTCCACTTAGATTAATATTTCACCATAATTTTAGTAGCTTTGCAATGTAATATAAACTTAAAATCTAAGCTTTCTCTCAGTGATTGCAATGGGAACTCTAATAACTAATTCATAAATATCTTTATATTGGAAGCATACTGTATGTGGTGTTGTAGAAAGTTACCCACCATAAAATGAATTGTTTATTATAAATATTAAAGTGGTTGTGGTACGCTAATGTAAGAGCCATATATCAAGCTTGGAGTGCTTAGCCTCATCAATGTGATCTGAAAAAAATGTTCTACCAAGAAAGAATACAGATTTTGAACAAAGAGATGTCTTTTATTATCTTTGCAAGCTATGCAAAATCAATTTTCAAGCTGTCACAAACAGTTTTACATGTATCTATCATACCCTTGTTTTGCTAAGATTCGGGCACAAACCATACAGACTGTACGAATGAGCATATGATGGCACAGGAATGTCAGAGTTTGGAACTAAGATTTGCTACATATTGGGATCAACTGAATAACACCGTATAAGCCAGGCTCAGTGTCCTGGCTGGCTGAGGCCCCGTCATTCAGAGCTGTCAGAAGGAGACATGCAGTCTGTTTGAAAATCGTCTGTGTTTGACGGCATGGGCCTGCTGCTGTTCAGCCATAGCTGGAAACTGCAGTTCCCCCATCACTTACTTGCAGTGCTTCAAGGTAACACCCCTTAACCAAGATCTGCCTTATCCGGTATGTTTCATACTGTGAGGTTGGTCATATCCTGAGTTGAAATGTATGCTTTGAGAGCATGGAAATTAATACCCGACCATGTATTGGGTATTGGTCTGGTCTGCAGGTATGGAGTCCAGCAGACAGTTCCTCTGAAGCACGCTGTTCTGCTTCAGAATTACTTTTTTCAAGCTAAATGACTGAGAGAGGTTTTCCCCAGCCTGTAGTGCACTAGGAGAGAGGACCAGTAGGCTTAGCACAATATTTAAAACAATCATAAACAGTAGATTGTTCCAGGGCTTTTTGATACTTCTTTATCATGTTGTTTCAAAGCAAATGGGCATTATGGTAACAGTCAGACATGCTGACTGACATGTTTTTGTGATTGGTGTCAGCTCTTCCCAGTGCTTCACTTTCCCCTCACGCTTCCAGGATGTACCTATGAGTGATAAATCCTTCCATTTGAATAGCCCTTGCATCGCTTCTTTTATGATCTATTGCACTATAAAAGGACTTGCACATTTAGACTCTGAATCTCAATATTTTCTAGGTGCAAGCACACTCTTCTATCCCAGGCCAGTCTCTGTTGGGAAGATGATTTTCAACTTTAGCATCTGTGGAATTATCAACCCTTTTCCAGAAAGAATTCACCTGGGAAAATATGGGTGTGAAACATTAAATTTTAAGGAGAATAAAATATTTTAAAATATTGCCAAAGAAAAATTTCGTGCATCACTATAATCCCTTCCCAGCCAGAGCTATAGCTCATTTCTTTTCTGATGTATGAGGTTTTACAAGATCTCTCTTGATTTTCATCCAACGCTGTTGAAGTTCTGAATGATAAATCCAGCTTTCTGGAGTACCGAAGGACTTTCAGTGTTAAATTACTCAGAAGATTCCTTGCCTGCATTTGAGCCTCTCCTTGAGACCTAAATGAGCAGAAAGAACTAAAAGCAAGTGTGCTGCAGAAACAGTAATAGCTATTTCTTTGTTTTATTTGAGCTCAAATCAGAACAAATAAGCCTTTCTTTTATGTCCTGTGAAAATAGAAATGGTTTCCCCCTTAATATTGCACTGTCGTTAAGGCTTTTGCTGCGTTATTTTTGCAAAGTTGCAAAAGTAGAGGCACAAACCTTCAGTTCACTGCAACAACAGTGAAGAGTCTTTACTCTTTAAGTAACAAGGAATTGTTAGGAAGAGGCCAAGAAAGTAAAGAAACAGCTGTACAAATGATAGAACTAGCTGGGGCAGAGCTGACAGCAGTCTGTGAGCCACCAATTTAATGCTCACACAACCACACCTTGCAAACTAAAGGTAATACAAAACAAAAAAAAAAAAAGAGAGACCTGGGAAGAGGAAGAAAACTGATTGAAAAATTCCTGTGTATTGCACAGCACTGTGTGGACTCAAAATGCTTCCCTTTCCTCATTCTTCAACAAGCAAGTCTTTGGGAGCTTTTTTTGTGTGAGGCTTCTGTAAAATTTACCAGACTGCTTTGCACTGAATTTTTGCTTTGATTTGAGAAATGCTTGTGCTGTAATATACATTACAGGAAAGTGAGCTGTATTAAAAATCCACATTAAACTTGTAATTTTTACCTACAACATGGACAAAATTCAGAACACTGGCAGTCCATGTTCGCTGCAGTTAATTTACCTAAAAATCATGGTATATCTGGGAAAAGATACTTCCAAAGACTTGGTGGCACTTCCAAGGGGTGGTGGCAATTGAAAAGCAGTTTGCAGGTTCACCTTAATATGAAATATTTTTTAAGCTTTTGAGGGAAGAAAATTATTTTGGGGGAAAAACTGTGATTTTAGACTGAATTTTAGCACCCAGTTTCTACTTCAGTGCCACCATGTGAAACAAAGTCTGCTTGGAAGACAGAAAATTCTTGGAAAGAAAGTCCTATTAAAAGACACATAGGTGACAGCAAAAGTAAAGCTAACAGTCTTCTGCAGTACTCCTTGATATGATGTAGTATGCTATGTTACTAGTTCTGACATTTTTCAATAACACCGCAAACCTAAATTCTCACTACGAATCCCCTGGCATGCCACTTTTGTCCCCACTCCCACCTAGCACCCACTGATACAGTTTGTGAGTTAACTAAATTTTCTTGGTTCAGTTATCTTGTAGGAGTTACTTACATAAGCATGACAATTGGCTTCAACTGAATATGGCTCTGGGAGCTTTTTGGTGCATTCTGTCTTCAGTCACTATGATATTGTTTGTTTTACTCTTGACTGGAGTAACAGATATTTGTTTATGAAGAGTATATCTTTTGAAATTTGTCTATGAAGAGTATATCTTTTGAAATGAGATTAAAAATCAGTCAACTTAAAAAGCTGTCTGTTTACTCAATGTCAAAACTGCATGGAGCAGAAACATGTGCCTTCTTACACATGACTGGAATGATTTTAAGGAGGAGGGTATCTGTTTTGCTGTAGATTTAATGTATACTGTAAGAAAAGCTGAAATAGAAAATCTAAGGTGAAATGCAAATTCAAAGACTAAAAAGAGAATGAAAACAAAGTAAACCTGCGCAGACATAAAAAGTAAAAAAATGCATATCCTATTTCATGCTGAATTTCTCCCTGTCATAATTAGGTCTGCCAGCAATGTAGTCTGCAAATATGAAACAATATGTTATTCTAGAGTTTATAAAAACATTCATATCCAAATAATTATGTGTAGGGCATATTTAATTAAAAGATAATCTACTGTCACTGATGCTAAAGGTAGTACACCTATTGCAGCAAGAGGTTTCTAATACAGCTATATATAGCCAAATATCTCGTAACACGTCAAGTTCAACCTTCAACAGTATCACAATGGAAGGTCCTTTGTATCTAAATCTTAATGTCAGCATATCTCTTTTTGTAGGTCATGTTAACAACACTATGATAAGGGTCATCACTTATTGAAAGGGAAGAAAATTGTTTTCGTAATGTAAAACTTGTGTCATATGAAACTTCTACAGAAATCCACAGGATTTAAAGTATTTTCCATTTCTTGGGCAAATATTGCAACCTGAGCCTGACGTATACTAATATACTGGAAGAAAGTTGAAGAGTAAATGACCAGTTTTTCTAGCTTACGTATGTATTTAGTTATTAAAATCCTTAGATGGATGTAAAGTACTTTGGAATAAAGTTAAGTCTGCGATAGAGTTCCCTAAGTCACTCAGGTGCCCACAGTGAATAAGACCCTGTTCCCAGACAATGGTGGCCTTGGGAATATGTCTCAGAACTCTTTGGAGGACAGCAGACAGTTTCAAACCCTTTTCTACCTTTGATCTCTCCTGTGATTGCCGTGTGGATGAATTGTGGGTAAAACCAGCATAAACCTGGCCAAAAGTGTGTGTAAGGAACAGCATTTGAAGGTGCCCCTGTACCTGTGAACCAGCTGTAACTGGTGCTTCTCTCATTCCTCTTGACTGTGAAGTCAGTACAGTGTCTTCACCCACCCAGTGTGAATCAATCTGTCTGGCTTGATGACACACACAGTGGAGGAGGAGGAGCACTTGCACACTTGGGCATCAGTTTCACTCTTGAGATGTGCTTAATGGCTAAGATGTAATTTAAGATATTCCTTGCCATTGGCCGCTGTTGCTGTCTCACTCCTGAGATTGAATAAGTAGCATTTCTGCATCGTATTGTGCCATCACCTAATTCATCAGTGTTCTTTACCCTAAAATACTCAGGTTACTCCAGGCAGAACAAGCAAATGTTTATATTTTACCAAAGTGACTTTTCAGTTAGGGATTTCAAATCTGACTAGCTGAACTTGAATATCTGCTTATTACTCAGTTTTAGTAGTGCTGTGTTGTAGTCTGAAAAGAGGGATTTATTCTTCTTGGAGTTGTGAGAAACTTTATCACAGATTATTTTTTCACTCTAGTCTTTCAGACCCTAAGAGTCTGAGTTTTTTAGTTTACGGGGAGAGTATGAAATTGAAAACTTAGACATCAAAGTTATCAGGTTTCAGGTGTTTATCATCTTTGTATGAGTCATATCAATCCATTAATGAACTTCAGTAAAGTTTCTTTAAAGATTCCAGGTAAGAGTTGTAAGCCAAAACAGGTAACTTTCCCTGGATTTGGATGTATTTGCATATAATTCATAGGGTTCATGTCACGACGTCTGTGCTATTAGTTTCTGTAGGAATTTGCATAGCCAGTTCCTTTAGTAGGAGCTTCAAGCTGGCTTTGTGTCTGTATGTTGTGCGGGGGAAGATAAGAATCAGCAAGACTATTTTAATAGAATGATGTCCAGAAAATGTGTTTACAGTACTATATTACTGTCTATCATTTTGTTATTTCTTTCCGTTCTATATTGCTGGTCTTGCGTCAGTAGCACAAAGTACTTTCTGGTTTGCAGGGAGGTCTATTACAGATGAAAAGGATGAGCCAGAGTGAATGGCAAGCAAAATAAAATGTTATATTAACCCTGAGCTGACTCAGTACTTGGTATTGCCTTTATGCTGAGATCCTGAGCTGCTGCCACTCAGTAGCCTCCACAGTGTTCCTCTTGTATCACAAAGTTTTCATAAAAGCACAGAGTTTATTGTTACAGAAAAGTCAGGATTTCAGCTAAATAGCAGGCAGTAAAATGAATTCTTGTCCAAGCTAGTTATTAATTGGTTTACAACTCAAAATGTTGAAAACACCGTGACAAGCTTCTAATTGCTGGTGTGGAACTGTTGCGAATGACATTTTGTTACATGGCCCTGGTGTAGCAGCAATTTAGGATTTATTAATGTTTTGAGATGGATCACAAGATTAGGTTGTATAACTTTAACAGTACTTAGTTATGAGCCAATTTAACTGAGTGATTCAATGGAATTTGTTACAATCAAATTTGCAACTTAGTTAAAGATTCGAAAATGGCAAGGATCATCTAAAACTTACAGCAGGGTGGCACACAGATGGAGGTGAAATCAAATCACACACATGCACAGACTGATAAAACAGTTCTGGATCGCACAGACAGACCAAATAGTTCCAAACCAAATCACACATAGATGGGCAAAATAGTTCCAAACCAAACTGCAAATGCACATGCACAGATACAACATGCACACACACAGTTTAACCTATGATTAAAATTTCCCTCTCATGAGTTTCATGAATTACTTACTTTTATGTGCCAGCATTCATCAATGGACAGTCAGTAAACATCGTGAAATCAGGCCTTTGAGAGCAAATGGTTGCTAGAATAACCAGAGTTCTCTGTATTGCACTGTTATTTCTTGTGACAATGTAGTCTAATCAGTGCCATGTAAGATGATTTAGGAAAAACATCATTGTAATCTAAAACAGCACTGTAAGAGTGCCTTCCTGTGTGTGGTCACATAGCTGATGATTCTATCTATTCACTCCTGCTAGCCTTGAAAAGCCAAGGCAGCTATGAATGATTGAACAGTATTGTATTCCAAGTCAGCAGAATTGTTTGTCAAAACAAAGCCAGCCCAATGAATAAGTTAGTAGAGATATTTTGGCTCATATCTGCAGAATGCATTAATAAATATTGTATTTTTTTGGAGTATAAACAAGTATGAAAATGTAAAGTACTCCTAATTGTAGGATATGACCTGGTCAGGGGTGAACGTGATACTTTTTAAAGGTGCTATATGGCTGAGTTATCCCTCCTGAGGGATCCCTCCTAAAGGCCTAGAAGAGAGATGGAGACACAAAGACTCTGTCAGCATCTCTTTTAGATGCTTGGAGAGTGCTTCCTCTGTCCTAACTGAGGCATTTAATGACTGTAATGTTTATGAATATGCATGTCTGCACAGTTAGGGATTGGTGCTGCTAAGTGGCATTCAAAAGAACCAGCACACTGCCCATTGCTTCTGGTAGGAAACTTTGATTTGAGGGTTTTGCATAACATCCCTTCATTTCCTTGGGCAAGCTACATGTGCCCGTTTGCATGCCTTTGGCAAGAACTGCTCAGATCTGTCCCCTGGAGTTATGTACTTTCTTCCAAACAATAGGAAAGGCTGAGACCATTCTTTTAAAGTATGGTAAAGGTGGGAGTAAAAACGATGCCACGTGTACTTGCCAGAGGAAGGGAAAGTTAGTGAGTTATCGGTATGTAACATAGTTTCCCTGTGGAAGTGGAAGTTTTTATTCCACGGACTGCTTACATATTTTATCCAATGGATATTTTATGCAATATCGGCAGCAGGGTGTGAAATAGCTACCCTGTAACAGGCCAAGCAGATATGCTTGTACAGGCTCACACACGTGCACACACACTATGCTGGGGGCCTTGAAGAATCTATTACTGGCTGCTACTTAGGTGCTGCAAAGTTGTCATGGTTTAACCCCAGCCAGCAACTAAGCACCACGCAGCCTCTCACTCACTCCCCCCACCCCCCCCCAGTGGGATGGGGGAGGAAATCAGGAAAAAAAAAGTAAAACTTGTGGGTTGAGATAAGAACAGTTTAATAGAACAGAAAAGAAGAAACTAATAACGATAATGATAACAC
>JAVJGG010000054.1:1351173-1394128 GCA_035590195.1 Aviceda cuculoides | reverse complement strand
GGACACAGCCAGGGCAGCTGACCCAAACTGGCCAAAGGGGTATTCTATACCATGTGATGTCATGCCCAGTATATAAACTGGGGGGGGAGTTGGCCTGGGGGGTGAATCGCTCCTCGGGAACTAACTGGGCATCGGTCAGCGAGTGGTGAGTAATTGCATTGTGCATCACTTGTTTTGTATATGCAAATCCTTTTATTATTTTTGTCATTTTAATATTGTTATTATTATCTTTATTATTTTCTTCCTTTCTGTCCTATTAAGCCATTCTTATCTCAACCCACAAGTTTTACTTTTTTTCCCCCAATTCTCTCCCCCATCGAACTGGGGGGGGGCGGGGGGGGAGTGAATGAGAGGCTGTGTGGTGCTTAGTTGCCTCCTGGGGTTAAACGACAACAAAAGGATATTTAAAAGTTTATGGCTACATACATAGTTCTAGCATTTGCACTACTAGGAATTTAAAGCCTCTTTCAGTAGGTTAGAGAAACCTCGTTGAGTATCTTCATGTTTTATTCTGCTGCAGTATGCAGAGCTTAGGTAAATTCATCATTCCATAGTAAAGACTTGGTGCCTCAGAACTCCAGTTCCTATGTCAGAGAAGGCATTTTTAAAAAGGCAAATGCTGATACAAAAGTTGGAAGACAAGAGCAACTTCCTGATATAATAACAAACTTCAAGGAGAATAAGGTATTGCCCAAACTTTCTTTTGTATTTTGAAATCTCAGTTTCAAAGCATATTTCAGGGACTTCTCTTATTTACAAGAACAAACCCATGCACTAGGAAAGAACACCCACTGAATTCTTGAGGAAAAGGACTAATTGCAAGCCCTGTTTAGGACCTGACCATTTACCCAGGACGGTTAGCACATAGAATGGACGAGAACTACAGAAGAGTAGCATCTTCAGTTAGGCAGAAAGTTATTCAAATATTCTATTAGGAGATGGCCATATTCCAATATCTTTAGGTTAGTAGAGCCTAAGGTTTGCAACGAGTTATAATGTCAGCAGAATTACTCTGGGAAATAAAAGTGTTCAGTGCATGGAACTGTACCAGAATTTTATGCTACTTAAAAGGTAATTACACAAGTTGTATGACTTCCATTTCCTCCCTTCCCAAGGACCAATGTTACTGTCCTCTGCAAATATAAGGTCAGTGCCATCCTCGCAGCAGTGTTTCACTAATTCTCCCGTACAGTCTGTCCTTGGCATTTGAGAGGTTAAAAAGAGCAGTATGAGAGAAAACTGTTCTCTGAAGACAGCACATACTGTATAAGTCAGAGATATATTTTGGAGGAAAAACTAAAAATATGTCAAAGATAGTTGCGGGCAAAACAGAGAAAATGTCAGTGTAAAGACAGATCTCAAAATCTACAAGACTGTTTGCAGTGTTAGAAATATGTTCCAAAAAAAAGTCTTACTTGACAGGTCATCGTTTACAATTTTTAACAATTAATATTGTTCAGGATGCAAAAGGTGTGACTCAAAACAAGAGGATGGCATTTGTAAGTAATGTATTGATCTCAAGGAAAGTTAGACTTTCCTGGATTCACTTCAAAATAACATTCTTCTAATTGGCCCTGCAACCTGGAAGAAACCTTACAACATGCTTCCCTGGGGGATGAGTTACTGTATAAATACCTGCGTAGTAAACAGACCTCTTAAAAAGAATCAAATTTTAATGCAGCAAGGTCACCCTTTTGACAGGTCTGTACTACGTAATTGTGTCCAGAGAATGATCTGTAAAGGCAGCTATACATTTCTTTGTTATCTTACTGTGCACTTATGAGAGTTTCCCTGATAACTAATCCAGTTGCTCAGATTCTTTTTTGAGCTGTAGCCACAGTAACATTCATTGAATTAGTGGCATACAAAAGTGCCAAAGCAAGGGCGTCCATCCAGGTAAAATCTTCGTTGTAAAAAAATGTCAATAAAAAAAAGGGGTTGCAACCTCTTCTGCCTTCCTTCTCATCACCTGAGTGGGTGGTGTGTCCCTGAGAATGCTTGTGTGGGTCACATGAGGTTCAGGACTACCAAGATGGTACTGGGAGTAAATTCTTCCCCGTTTGGTTGAACTTTGTTCCGTGAGCCATGGTGCTGCAGTGGTGACACTATTGCAGGGAGCAAAATGTTCTGCAAAGTGCCATTCAACATGAGTCGTATGGTTTCTTTTCACCCGTAAGGTCAGGCACTGTACTTTTAGTGCTCTCAACCCATACAGTCAGCAAGAGGACAAGTGGAGAGGAATGTAGCTTCCATTTCCTCTTTGTGCGCTAAGACCTCTCTCCCGTTTAATCTGCTGTATCATTAATTGGGTTCAGTTTCTTGATCACATTCCAATTCAGGTGATTATTATATTTACCTTGCAGCAAAAATAATTTCCTGCTAATTAATTTTTACTTCCTGCTTAAGACTGCTTCGCTGTATATTCTTAATGAACTTCCTCATCTATCTAGCATGAGGTGGTTGCATTTTATAATGTGTCATTCCTCTAGTGAACAAAATTATTCCTCCACGTACTATAGCTGGCAAACCATTTGGATACAACCAGAGGAACAGAGCTATAAAAATAACATATTTCCTCACTCTTTTTTTCAAAGCCAATATTGGGGAAGCATTCAGAAATAGGTATGGGCACATATATGAAACGGGGGGTCATAGGCTCTCTTCAGGCAGTTCCAAAACCCTTTTCTGAATGTAGACATTAAAGGGATATGAAGAGCCTGAATATATGTAAAAGATAATTGCTTTAAAATTAGATCCAAAGAAAATACAAAGAAATAGTAACTCTCTTTATTTTCAATATTTTAGTTAAAAAGATCTTTTTCTTTTGGGGAGATATATTTAGTTGTCATGGCTGCAACAGACAGGCCAAAAAGCAGAGGTGGATACAAGGGGGGGGGTTAATTTGTTTAATTTTGTGTATTAAGCAGGTAAGATCAATTAATACAGAGTAAGTGCTTAAGTTCTTTTTGCCTCAGTTGTAAGGATACATTGAGCATTGATTAATTCCAAGGATTTAATTGTGATATGTAAAATACAATTTTGGTAATTTGTTATTTTGGAGGCTTTCAGACGATAAATAATGATGACATCATTTAGTCTTTGGGTAAAAGGTAGCCCCACCTTTCTCCCAGCTGGAGACTCCTTCCTCAGAGCTAGACTGATGCAAACACAGCAAATGAGGGAGTCTGCTCTCAGCTGTGGAAAAGACATGAGTTATGGTACTACAACACCAGTGAGGGTATCAACAACTAGCTTGTACAACTGGCAGCTGGAATAAATCTATAAAAATTAATACACATCTCTCATTCTTTCCTTGTGAAAAGGGAAAATTCGGAGCCATGTCAGCACTGCCAACAGACTAGCAAGCCAGCCCTAGCTGCTCATGGGGTGGTCTAACTTACTGTGCTAAATTACTGCAACCTAAAAATGAAGTGTTTCACTCCTTTCCCTGCTTGCACAATCTGGAATGGAAAAGTACTTCAAGAGTTTAATGATACTTTCGTGGCATCTGTATCAGAAGTCACCACACCTTATATCTGAGCAACCTCCTGTGTGTATTCAATTACCTGAACACTTACCTTGTTGACAAAGAGGGCCTAGGTGCTTCTGTGCTGGCAACAGAAGAACTGTGATAACAGTCACAATTACATGGGCTCAGGGAAGGGGAACAAAGAGATGCCAGGATCTCTGCGTGTCTCTATTATGTTTCTATTGACTGGACCTATAGTCTGAGAAAGTCTCAGCAAATCTAGCTAGCCTCACAGATTCTGCAGTCCCGGTCACTCCTTTCATGACTGTATGAAAGCCCATACACTACAGAACAGATTTGTTCAGAGAAGTTTATCTTAAGTCTATCATCAATGAAATCAAGCTAAACTACATATTCATATGCTCTGTTCAGCCTCCTGCTCTTAGTAATGCTGACTTTTTCAGGCTGTGGCAAAGTGCATTTGTCAAGTGCAGAGCGTCTTTCAACTTTAACAGGCTGTAGTTGAAACTCAATATCAAAATGAAGGTGCTATCTGGAAGTTTATAGTCATTGATGTGCAAGTGATGAACGGAACTACTGCACATTCAGGATGCTCTCCATAGCCTTGTAGTATATCATCCAAGAACTTTGGCTCATTATTAATATCAGAAAAAGAGACTGCTTTTTAGCTTGCCCCAAGCCAGCTAACCTAAACATCGCAGCCAGGAGAACAAGTTTCCAAGTGTTTGGCACAAATGTCTCTCTGAACAGTGCTAATTCGAGGTCAGCAGTAACTACATAGCTTTCCTCAAGTGATCTTATTCTTAGGTGTGCAAAACCGTTTGGAAAGAATGGGTTATCAAATGAGATTGCTGTTAGCCGATTGCTACTATACCACGCAGTTATAAATTTTGCTCTTAAATTTATCAGTCTATGTCAGACTTACCATATCCAACAGTTTTCACAGTACCTGTCTGCTTCTAGAACGTGTTTTAGTCTAGCATGGCTGTGGATCAGATGCTAAAGTCTGTCTGGCAGAAAACCTCCCTATCCTTCCTCCAGGATTACTCAGTCAGGACTAATTAGGAGTAGAAGACTTTGGATCTGGGTATCTGAAGAGAGAATACTATCACACTCTTCTAGGTGAAAAGTAAAGGCACAGTGGAAGATAACCAAAAGACTGGGCAACCCTCAGAAATGGCAGTCAACTAGAATGGGTGACCAACTAGAAAAAGGTGCTACTTACATCTTTGAGAAAGAGAAAGGAGTGGATCCAGTAACTGCAGACCAACATTGGCTCACTGCCTGGAATGATCATGAAGCACATCTTCTTGTTGGGTGTGCCTAGCCATCTGGAAATACACAAAGGACAAGAAAATAGTATGGGATGGTCATCACATATTTATCAACTGCAAATCATGTTTGAACAGTCTGATTGGCTTTTATGATGATGGTGGTCAAGAGAAGGGTGATGGATGTAACTTACCTTGACTTTAAGAAGTTTTAGTCCCTGTAACATTCTTGCTGGCAGACAGGGGAAGCATGTGCTGCACAAAAAGAGTGTTGGATGGGTTGGGTTGATGGACTCAAAAGGTAGTTAATCAATGGTTTGATGTCTGTTTGGCAGAATATCTTAGGTTAGTACTGGGGACAACATTAGTCAGTATCTTCACCAATAACCTGGATTATGAGGCAGTGTACCCTCAGCAAATCTGTGGATGATACTAAAATGGAGAAAATGGTTGACACATCAGGTAGTATAGTGTTATTGCAGAGAAGCTCGAGGACTGGGCAAAATAAACCTCGCGAAATTCAACAAGGAGTGCTAAATTCTGCACCTAGGTGAATAACCCCACGTACCAGTAAAAACGTGAACTGGCTAGCTGGTGTGCCATGAAGGACCTGCAAAGGTCATAGTGAATACAAGGTGAATAGGAGAAAGTGGTGGCCTTTAATCACCAGGAAGGCAAACTGGACTGGGCTATGCTAGGATGAGAGTGAGCAGATAAAATTAAATTATGCTTCTTATTATGTTGGTGCTGCAGACACCTTTAATTCTGCATTCAGTTTTGGGTTCTGCAGTTCAAGAAGGACAACAAAAGCTAGAGTCAGTTTAGCAGAGGACTAGCAAGAGCTGTCATGGGCCAAAAGTATGTGACCTTTGAGAAGAGGCTGAGGAACCTGGGCTTGTTTAGTCTGGCAAAGCAGCAGCTAAGTGGTGATCTAATAGCTGCCCACAGCAGCTTGAACATCAGTGGCACAGATGGCAGAACCAAATTCCTCCTGGTACTGGCAGATGGTATAATAAGAGGCAACAGCCCCAAGATGCAGCTTGGCAGATTCAGTTTGGACTTTAGGAAAAAGTTATTCACCAGAAGGGTAGTGTGGCAGTGGAGTAGCTTACCCAGAGGTGTAACAAGGGGAATTGTCCTTCCTGGAGTCTTCGACTTGGTCAGAACAAGTGGCGTCTGACCTTGTACAGCCTTTACAACATTTCTGTGTCCAACCAGCATTTCCAAACAACCTTCTGCAAATACGAAACTTGAAGGAAAACTGGAAGAAAGAAAGATCATATACCCACATTCATGGGCTTACTTTATATTCTCCCTCAGACTGATTTGCTCTTATGGTAGTGTATATACAGGCAGTGAAAGTAAAAATAATGACAATGCACTGGAGAGGGATGTTTTGTCAACTGCAGCAGAAAACAATAACTTGAATAATCGTAGGCCACTAAATTTCCTTTATGTATTTTCTGTCAAGCTTAAGACTTAAAAGTAGACAGAAGCATTTCAGTCATCAAAAGATTAAGCTGAGGTGTTCCAGGAAAAATGCATGCTTGGGGCCTCAGGACAGACAAGGAGGATATCCTTGCTAATTTTACCTGGGAAGATAATCCTGTCTTGCAGAAAAGGACATAAAGTGATAGAGGTCCTTTTCATGATAAAAGCCATGGACGTTCCATAAATGTATTTGCAGGTTTTTCTCTGCATATTGGGCACAAAGCTCTCTGCTGCTGGCTGGAGAGAAAAAAGATTGAGAAAAATCTTCTTAAGCTGGCCTCATTATTGTTGCACGTCAAAACAGCCATTTGACAGCTTTAATTTTCACCAACAGAAATAGTCACTTTCAGATTATTTTACTGACCTAAGATCACAGACCACTACGGTTTTGGCTACATTGCTTCCTCCCATATGCCTGTGCTGAGGCAACAGGAGAGGCCAGCATACATTTTCCACTATTTCTGCTGTAAATTTTTCTTGAACTATTTTTATATGGCTCATCCTGGGAATGGCAGAACAGCTCAAATTACATAATTCTCAGTCAATTAAAGTTAAAAAGAAACCGATTTAGTTCAGATTGTTTATCAGGGCATTTAGCAGGCTCTGTTGCTGTTCTTAATTATTTGATAATTTGGAGGTCGATGGTACTATAACAGAGGTTGTCAGTACTTCGGGGCAGAAATTGGAGGTGCTATAGAGGTGCAGAGGGTGAGCTGTGTTACAAGCCCAGATTTCAGATGGACCTGCCTGTCTGTCCAGAAGAGAGCTGTAACAAAAGGCTTTATTTTCTTTGTGTTTTCCTCCCTCTTTCACAGTCCATTCTGCAGTCAAGCAAGTCCTGAAGACCAGCTCTAGCTTTCACATCATCTTTTAAGTCTCTCTTAACACCTTCTCAATAACCTGGGAGGAACATTGCTTGTCACATAGCACATGCTGCCACAGGGTACCAGCATGATAATGAAATATTTCCTGTATGCATCCCACCAGGAGAGAAGAATTGCAGTTCTGCTTCTTACTACTATGATTTTTTTTTTTTCCTGGCAAAGGTAGAACCTTGATTTCCAATTTATTTCTGGGCACCAAATTAAGTAAAAGTAAAAGCTTGAGTATATCTTTAATTACTATGACCAGGCAATTGTGTTGTCTGCTATGCTTTTAGAAAAACTTCTCCAGACTTTAAATGAAGACAGAGAAGGCCCAAAACAATTGCAATGGAGCATTTGTTTACAGGCTATCACTAGAAGAGACATAATGCTTCCCTTTATCATCACTTGTCAGAGCAGTGACAGCCTCTAAACCTCCTGCCCATGCATTTTTCTTTATTTGTCATCACCTGTGCCAACTCTTGCCCTGGCAGGTGCCTGGCACGTGTCAAATGTATGATTCATGGGTTCATTTGATCAACACTGTGAAGAAAAGAATGATATATTTTCTTGTAAATTCCAAATTAGACATTTACTCCCCATATCTAGTTACAGGGGCTTTGGCTTCTTTATATCCAAAGTGCACTATTTGTATCTCACTGTAGAATTTAAATACTGGCTTCTCTCTCATGCTTAACTCTGAAAGTGAAATTTATGTAATATTACAGCACATAGATGAAAACATCCTACCTCCCTGTTTTATTGTCATGGCAAGCCTGCTTGAACAGTTTCCTTTGATAATAAATGGGCAGAATGCGTTGTCCCCTGGACATTTAAAGGCCTTTTTATTATAGGTTGCTTTCTATTTTACACACCACATTATAATTTCTTTCAGAGAATTTCTTTAGGACTATAGTTTTGCTCTGACATTGGTTGATGAATGTTTACTTGGGCACTTGAGTTTACTTCCTTCTAAATGTATATGTGTAATATATAGGTTTTGTGTGTGAGATGTTTCTTCTGGAGATAATATTAGCAACACAGTAATTGGGAACTGTGAGAAAATGCAGTTGTATTATGGGAAATAAAATATCATTTGATGTTGTCTTCTGTGAAGGAAATTTATGGAGTTCTGTGGAAAAGGGCAGTTTATTTTGATTTTTTTTGGAAAAGACAAGGTTAAAAAAATCAAAATTTGTTAGTAATCGCAAGCACCTAGACCATTTGTTAATCAAAATTATTCCCATACAGAGAATTTTAGAGTATTGTCTAGTCTGTTTTAAGCAACACTTGAGCTGTGAGATTCCCAGGTATTGTCTTTGTCAGAGCATCTATGTCTTCATGACCCCTGGCTCAGACATGGGCTCTTTCATTAAGTAGCTAGCCTTTAAAGTCAGCTGCTGACCACAGGTCCTGCAGAATTGCCAGTTTGCTTTTAAGAGTGTCACCTATGATAATACCAGTACATTGAGTAATGCAGGTGTGGCTTTAATGAGTCATTCAACATGAAAGATATGTTTTTACTACTTATACAAATAGTAGAAAATACAACAGTTTTCTTTAAAACTATTACTATTCTACTGTCTCTGGCTGTTACTCTGTGTTTGTGCTTTTGGAGATCAGTAAGATTTGAAACAGATAGTGCCACAAGACACTGCAGGGTAAAATACAATACGGGAGCACTTTCATATTGATTTAAGTTAAAAGAAATCATTACTTATGGATCCAAAAGGGATTTTTTCCTCCACTTTAAGATATTTTCATTATCACAACCATATTGGAATTTGTCGTTGAACTTAAATACTTCATGATGTTTTTGTAGTTATTGAGAATTTTTCCCAAATAAATTCCCAAACTCCCTTCTTGGCCAAATCTCAAAACTAAATATATGGTAATTATTGTTACTGGCATCTGTTTGACTATGTTATGACTTATTGTTAGGATATTACTAACATGTAGCTGTTTTAACAAATCTAGATACCTTATGTATCTCTAGTAATCCATATACTTTGATTTGTACATAGACCTGATCTTTTTATGTCACTTGTCTAACTGAGCTCTATAAAAATTAACACTTATTACTTCTGTTTCTTCCTGATTACTTCCAGATATGTCTAAATGAGGATGCATTTAGAATTCTGTGTGAACAAGACATGCAATTTTGTTTGTATACTTCTTCTTTTTTGCGAGTTGTTCTTTGAGTGACAAGGAGAAAATAATAAAATTATTCAATCATGGGACTAATTGGGTAGATGAAAGCAATTTTGGGATATGTGATTCCAGCATCAAAAGATGTGCTGGATGTTTAAATGCAGTTCTGCACAAATCAGATGACATACTGTCTGAAATGTGCGAAGAGCTATCTGAGAGAGAGGAAGGAAGATGGTATAGAGAACTTTTGTTTGTTCCACAGAATTTCACATAGTATTCTCACTAAAAAAAATTAAAATATTGAAAATTTGAGAGACCTCTTTTCCTGAATTTGCAAGGAACCTGAAGCAATGAAAGGATAGTATGAACTACCATTGATTTCATGGAGTTCAAGCTCCAATACAACTGATGGCAATCAAATTATATTATTCAGCTTTTTTGTTATGTAGCAATTGATATAAGAACAGAAAAAAATGTATCATAGTATGATAGTTTACATCATCTCTCCCTGAAGTGTTTTCCTGAAGAGGTAGGCACTCAGCTTTCAGAATTTGCTCACTGCAAGATGCAAAAGGAATGAAATTTAGTCCTTTGTACAAGACTGAATTTTGCTGAATTTATGTGGCCCAAGACAAGTGATAATGATCAGAATTCATAAAAATAGTGCGTTTGTATTAGTTCATTTAAACATCAGTGGTGATCGTATTCAAACTGTCTATTGCAAGGGCCTTACCTTAGCCGTTGTGACACCTAAACTAGTGAAGGTCCAATTCAGGTATGCTGTGAATTTCAACACAGGCAGCAGAGAGCCTACCAACACCATGAACAACTTAGGTTGTCCAAGTAAGGCTCCTGCTTCTCTCCATCAGAGACTTTAGGTGCTTCCTTGGTAGCTGCCTTCATGTACAAAGAGGGAAACTACCTAGAACCAGCTCACAGGGAACAGTAAAGCAATCGCATCCGATATGTACCAAATTCAGAGCTATGTAGTAGGATCCTTTGATCAGCCGGAGTCTCATCAGTGAACCCATCTCTGAGGGTAGGCAGGTGAAGATGGATGGAGGATTTGCACTGTAGCCAAGGTGTTAAGTGCTTGCTCCCATAGTCGGAAAGCTGTGTTCAGGCTGAGTAACCCCAATCTTTTTATTAGTTGACTGTACAATGTGCAGCAGTGTGGTATTGCTCTTGGTGCAGGGTTCCTATACACTATACAGTGCAAACAAACTTAAGACTTGTGGGTGGAAGAGGTCAGAGGAGAAGGGTTCGATGACCTTAGAGAACTACAGGAAATTTCCTGTGTCTGAGGACTAACAGAAGCTACAGTACCTAACAGATTAGGTTTGATTTACTTTGGAAATATGTAATATCCTGTCATTTTGAAACTGTTTCATTTTTCATGGCTATAAGATGATACAATTTACAACATAGAAAAAAATCCAGACTGACAGCCCTAACAGACTTTCTTATATTACCTGCAAGGTCTTTGTATCTTTGTTTTTAAGCTCCATTTCCCTTCTTCTATATTCCTGCGCTATGGGAATAGCCTCAATGGAGCTTATAAAAACAGGAAAACAATTCAATAAATATACACTTTAGACAGTCTTGCACATGGGCACAAAATGATCTAAGACTTGATTTAACCTCATTTCAGTCATGATACTGAATTGTAGCTGGTACCTAAAATGAGTCAGAGTGGCACACAACCCTTGTCCTGTGAATATGATTGGTCATAAAAAGACCACCATTCAAAGACACAGTACATCTCTTGTCATTGTGACTGTTGGGCGATTGCATTGGTTTTTTTATTTGCATACGTAAGTAGCAAAATGGGATAAAAAAGGGCATACCTCTTTTTCTCTTATTTTGGAATTTAAACGTGTATTTTACAATCAACCAGAGAGTAGAAGACAAAAACATTTGATGTTTATCTGAATGCCATTCTTTATTTTTTTTCGTCTCAGACTTTGCCTTCCTCACTTGATCTAATACTTTTTCCAGGTAGTACTATGAACACAAACCACTCTCTTGACTCAGCAGGCATCCAAAGTGTTGAGTTTCTCCTCCAAAAAAACCCAGCCTGTTCTGTAATCCTTACAGGCTGATGTTGCTAGGTCTCAGGCTGCTCCCTCTTCTGTGTCAGCGTACATCAGGATTCCTCACTACAGAGAAGCATCCCATGCAGTAGTCTCCCACTAAATACATACACACCAGTATTTCTACTCCTTCCCAATCTGCAGGTATATTTGGAAAGTCTTGTGTGTTGGTCAGCTAGGAAGGAAAGGAGCAGAGACAAGAAGAAGCATGTGCAGGGAGCTCGGTTTCAGCGGAGCTTGATTTTGTTTTAACACAAGATCCTGTATTCTCTGCACTATGACTTGTTTGCTTGTTGCCTTTAATCTATGTGTCAGCATTATATGCTCCAGGGTACTACTGAGTGGTAGTCCTTTTGGGTAGTCCATAGCAAACTTCTTGCAGTCTGTAATGATGTAAGGTCTGGATCGAGGCCTGTACTGACCATACAAGTCCAAAGAATTAGTAACTGATATAAGAAGAAATCATAACCTGGCAAACCCATTTCAGTGAGACTTAGCTTGCAACCCCTAGCATCGCTAAATGTGGCTTATCACCAATTTTAATTATTGGAGACTAAGCTTTCCTCTCCCTCTTTCCCTGCCAAATGACATTACCAGATTTTTCCAAAGTAATGAGTCTGACAAGGTGAGGTGTTATATCAAAGACAAAGGATCAGAATTTATGTTGTAGATGTATTTAGGAAGAGGCAAAACTGCAGGGTGTTTTTTGTTGTTGGGTCTTTTTTTATGATTCTTAGTGTGTTTTTAGTCAGAAGAAAAAATGTTCCCAAAGATGCTGTTTTGTGATACAAACAGAGCCAGGTTATGCAGATAAGAGAACCTATCACCTACTCTATATTTGCAGCTTAATTTTATTAGGAAGTCAGCTGTCCATTTGCTTCACACTGGTATCCAACTATTAAGATCTTCCTTCATGTCTGTTTCCCTCCTCATTACAAAAACAATCTAATCATGCTAGTTTAACACTTTTTTAAAATTTTGTTCCATGCATAGTTCTTAATAATCAGTTGATATAGGAAACCCACTTGGAAAGCACACTGTTTATAAAACAGCATGCCAGAATGTTTATCTGGCCTTGGGCTGCAGGAACCAGAGGATGGATGAATATCCTGCAGTTGTTTTGGCCATGATTATATCGTGGATGGCAGGTTGCCGGTAGCAACTGCAGTAAAAGGTCCAGAGTGTCAGTGTCTTCCTCTGTGTGATAAAACAGAGAACATTTGCACTTTCCGAACTGTCTCAGGAGGATTTGTGGCAGATTTTGGAGGACTCGGAGTGATAAGAGATGGAAGTAGATAAGCTGCTTGCAGGTCGTATGCCAACCTGTCCTTCTGTTGGCTCCTCCAGGCCTGGCACCACTGACGCTTTTTTTGCCCTTCTTTCTAGAACATTTAAAAGAGAAGCTGGAGGAATACATGGTCCGTTTTGCCAAAGTGAGGATTGTACGTACCAAGAAACGAGAAGGGCTCATTCGGACCAGACTGCTAGGAGCCTCGCTGGCTAGAGGAGAAGTCTTGACATTTCTGGATTCCCATTGCGAAGTCAACGTGAATTGGCTGCCTCCCTTGCTTAGTAAGTGTATGAGCGTTCATCAGCCATTAAAATGAAAGCGTACAGCGTAGCTCAAGCAATCGGAGCCATGTCCCTCAATAAGTAGGACATACACCGTATAGAAGTGTTTGAAGCTCTGCTGCAGTGCCTGAAGAGTCAGTATGAGAGAGAACTCAGAAATGCGGGCAGCTCCGTTTTATAGTTCTTGTGACTAAACAACTGGTAAAATTTTGAAGTATCACTTTGGCCTATTAGAGTTACAATTTATTTTATTATTACTACTGCTGAATACACTACTAGATCTAGTATTATGCTATGCCCTTACTATACACCTGAAAACTTTTGTTATGCAGGTATTGTACTCCTTCCTAATCCTCCACATTCCATTAAAACAGCTTTTACTGTAAATGTATCCAAGACCTCAGAGTTAAATCCAGTAACAACTGCATTCACAATAGCAAGCTGAGAAAGAATGATTTGCTATTGACTGCTTTGCTGGATTCCAGCTGCAGCTGGCAAAGTTCCGTTAGTCAAAGAAATGGAAAGAATCAATTGTTGTAGCCTAGGATTTCACTTCAGGAAACAATGTCCCCTTTTCTACACAGCCGACTACATGCAAAGCATATGTGCTATGCAAAGTGAGTGCTTTTTTGCTAGCAAAAAAAAAAAAAAAAGAAAATTTCTGAGTTTACTATTAAAGAAATTTGTATTATTAAAAAAGTATGTAGTAAGTACATGACAGGATAGGGTTTTACCAATTAATGGTTATTGTTTCTTGAATTTTGTTGCTAGGACTGTTTGGCCACACAATAAGCTGATACAGCATTTGCAGCCAAGAAGAGATGCTGTTCTTGCTAATAAACTGTCACTTGAGACAAAAAAAAAAAAATACTATTAACTAGTTTTTCTTCAGCTCAGTAACAAGATAATGTACAAAATTCCAAATTTATATCCTTTCTAGCTTCTATATGAAATTAGGCATACAGTCTTTTCCCCTGTTACCACTTTGCTCTTAATCACAGCATCAGCATTTTTAAAAATAACCTTTATATGTTCATGTAAGGCCCAAATGGCATAAAGGAGCAGAGGGAAATACAAGTTTCAACAAGCCTTCCACAAGCAGCCCCAACAAGTAGCCATTAAGAACTCTGGAGTACTCTACATATACAGCCACGTTTCCTCTGTTTTCTGATTTTGCCCCAGTGCACATACTACACTGCCACTAATGAAAAAAAATCTCAAGAAGATTCTCACTCTTGTCCTCTGAAATCTTTTGCTAAGTTACTGCAGATGAGACGTGGCCCTTCTATTTTGCTAACTTAGACATGGGAAAATTGCAAGTTGCAAAAATGGCTACTTTTCTTGTCTTCTTGTCTGAAATGAAGGTACATCTAGCTGGGTTTCACCCTATAAAAACTGAAAAATAAACAGAATGGTCACAGAGGATTCATAATTGCACTTAGGTTGTGGTTGGGTATTGAACTAATGATCGCAACCCTTAACCTCAAGCCAGAAAACTGGAAAGCTGAGAGAAGCTTCATCAGGGACCAAGTCCCAGTTCTCCTTAGTTCTTAAGCAGAATGAAATCTTTTTCGTTCCACGTAGAGTAGAAATATGCATAGCTAACTAGCCAGAGGATCTAGAAATTAATCTTGAGGAATACTGGAGTGCCGAATCAATAAGCTTTATTTTGAAAGAAAAAGTAGAGCATTCCCTGAAAAAGGACAAATACAGAATAAACACATAGCTAGTATATTTAAGGATGCCCTGTGCCCTATTTTCCTGAAGGGATGAGAGAACTTTCTCATAACCATTAGGTGGCAAATATTTACTATACTGAAGTCAGGTGACACCTGGCTACTAATAATAGTAAAGTTAATGTATTTTTGCAAGTGTTTATCTAAAGATCTATCTTGTGATTCACTCAGCACTGCATGTGACTGAATGTCATTCAAGGAAACCACAACAGAAGATATACTGGATATTTACTGCTTTGAAGCTGCCCTATTTTAGCTCTGATTGTATCTGCCATGTGTAGTGAAAAATCCTTCAGCCCTGCTCTGGAGTGAGGACCGCCAGTCTTTGCCGAGAGGGGCAGCGGTTTCCATTGTTCCAAGCCAGGTTTTGTTCAAAATGAGACCTTGAAAGTTAGAGGACAGGGAGGTGGCGAGGAAACCAAGAGCAATCACATAAAGACAGTTCTCAAAGTAATTTAGGTATCTAACTTGTATTTTCAGAATTGACTATCAGTTCTTAGACCAAAGGAAGACTGAGTTATTTCAGTACTTGTTAGGTATCTAAATAGCTTTGAGGAGCTGAGCTGCAGTTGTTTTCAGTTACAGTCCTTTGTTTTGCTTTCTTAAAAACAGGTGCAAAATGGCTTTTCTTTATTTTCTTTAAGCTTTATTTAGTTTATTTCTTTAGCTTAAATGGGTTTCTAAACTGAGATAAGCCACTCTGAGATCTCAGAGAGTTTTGCCTGATGTTCACAGAGCAGGCAGCTGTAGTCATGTAAAAACACAGCTGTTTGTTATCACTCATCAGTAGAATAAAGTCAGCAGAAGGAAAGATGTGACTTGGGCTCCAGCAGTTGAGAGTCTAGTGTAGTGTGAAGTCATGGTTATTGCAGGTAAGAAACTGAGTGGCAAACCAGCTGAAAAATGCAGGCACATCTTTTCTTCTGCTGATATTGCTGTGGGAGCAGTAAGAGGGGAGATGGACAATAGATCAGTAGTGCCATAGGCTCCTGGAACTAGGTTTGTCAAAACAGATTTTTTCCTGAGCAAGGCTGAAAACTATATCATGATTAGATCATGCTTAGCAAGTTGTCAAGACACCTGCTAGCTATAGCTGTACATCTCCACAATGTTTGTAGGATGCATTACTTGCCAGTGGGGAGACAGAGAGTACAAGTACTTACGACAACTCGGATAACAAGAGATAATTTGCTGAGCCATTCAGATGTTGTCACCATCTGTAATCACATATTTAAGTGGGAAAATAAGAGTATTTGCGATGTGGCATTGTTACTTTAACCAGGCCAAACTGAAACAAGCACTTGAAATTAAAGGAGTACATCTTTCTCATAAAGATAAAAGCTACATTTTTGAGATAGTGACTTATGTAGTATTGCAAACTTCTGTTTATTGCCACATACGCACACTCTGCTTGATACTAAAAGTGCTGAATTCAAATATGTATGTATGTATTGCTTAAATTTGCTAGGGAGAAAGCTTCTAAGCAATGTTCCCTCTTGTTCCCAGGCTTTCCTTCAAATCTGCCAGATTTTTACATGTAGCATGATGCTTATGTGTCTGTTCTTTACTTCACCTGCAGCATATATGCATTGAAATAATGCATGGAAATTTTCAGACCGGTAGGAATTTGAGAGGATGATGAGTAAAGGCGATGGAAAAGAAACTGTAAAGCATTTTAGCTGTGGTTTTCCAGCGTCTTGCATTAGGAGCAGGTGGGATAAAGAGCAGTGGCTGGCAAAGGTAGCAGTATGTTCATGTCTGTAAAGCTACGATACTACCGCTCTTGCGAAATGTGAGCTAGCCTTACAGCCCTTTTTTCTGTTTCCTAAATTGATATTGAGGCTACATTTAAGCCTAAGAAGTATGTATGCAGAATTCATTATTTTAGGCATACTGAAAGAAACATTGAGGCTGCAAGTTTGATTACTCTGCCTTTTGGTGTGCACAACTACAAACACCCTGGTTTCTTCAAAAGTCAAGATCTTCCTGTCGTTCCTCATCATCTCTAAAACATTTTGGGGGCTGAGAAGTAAGTTCTGCAGAAACACACAAGAACAGGCAGGTAAGCATCATCTTACTTGCAGAGTTCTTGCAGAGTTGTAGAAATGAAGACTGGGATTGAGTTTGAACATGTTCAAATAATTTTCTCCCTGGCTATCTCTGCATGTGACTTGGAGATTTCCAATCCTTTAGTCTATTTAAAGGCAGTGGCTTTTAAAGATCAGTAGAAGGATGCTAATGTATGATGAGTCTACCTTTGACCTGCTCCAGCCAAATCAATTCCATTTAGTTTCTCTCCTCCAATCAATTTAGAAGAGGGGGATCAGAGACAGATTATAAGCCCTATAACTATTAGCAGGACCGTCACAGGAAAGAGATTATATAAAAATGACTGAACATAATGATTACAGATAACACTACACAGTATACCAGTGAATGTAATTATATTTGGTAATAGCAACAGTAATGCAGCCATTATGTCTGAGATTAGTTTCCTAGAAATTTGTGAGAGCCTGTGCTTTAAATTTATTTCACTATTAAAGGATAAGGATGTAAAAACCTGCTGAACTTCCAGGCACAGTAATTTCTCACTAGTGGTCGGTCAGCATTGTTCCCCTATTTGGACAGTCTCCAAACAACTGAGAATAAATATGAAAACTACAGATGTTTTGCTAAAATAATCTTTTTTTCTTCATTTCAATCCTTTAGAATCAAGAAAGCAGAATCTGTATTATTAATCATTACACCAGCATTACCTGCCTTCCTATCTAAGTGTTCATTCCACACTCATCCCTCTGATTTTTTTTAGGGTATTATCAAGCACCAGTAAAATCTAATCCTTAAAAAAAAAAAGTTTTCCACATAGGCCCTACAATATATTACATTTTGTAAAGAATCTAGGCTACTATTCAGAGAAAAAGCTTTATTATACTTAGAATTTTGAGATTTTGTTTTTTCAAGGGTTCGTAGGTATTTTACTGTTTTTTCATGCCAATGCAGCTACAAATTTTCCCTGTACTTCCTCATTTCAAACCATTTATTCTTCTGCCTAGTTCTTGCAGTTGGAATATCTTCTTTACTTTCCTTTCTTTTCTGAGGAGCTCTATGGGATTAAGCAATAGAATTCGCCAAAGCAGACTCAGGCCCACCCTGCCCTTATACTATAGATAGGAATTTGATTTAGCCTCACAGATCTAACTTTTTTTAAAAGAGCAAAAAGAAACTCCTTTCTTTAGAAAACAGGTGAGTAAGAATAATACCATGGGGCCTTCTTTATATCTCAAAGATCGGTACAAAAAAAAGACGCAACCCCTGTTTTGTTCTTCATGTTGGAGTTTTGCCTTTAATTTGTAGCATTTAGTCTCAAAGCTGATGCACACTAGAGCCACAGAAACAGTAGCTGAATGGTTGCAAGGGCTGATTCACATTTAGGACCACAAATCTCTCTCGTGGGAGCTTGCCATACACACTCCCCACAGCTGAAGGTGTATTTTTACATTTTGCTTGCTGGCTTGTTCTGTAACTGACAGATTGGGGACAGCTCAGAGTAGCAAAGTGACAGAGATACAGATGACTGGACTCCTGTGGGTCTCACAGGGATATGCCTCCCTTTAAAGAACTGTAAATGCTTCTAATCATTGCCCAACTGCATTAAGTCCACTTTAGATAAAGGTTTGATACAGATTTGAAAAATGAAATTATTTGGGGGCCATAGAGAACAAAGCAAGCAATCTTCAAACATCAGAAAACCTGTGGGATTCACTTTGCAGTAATATGATAGATGGCTTGACTAGACATGCCGTTTCCTATTTTCTACTTTCATTTTTCAGACCAGATTGCACTAAACCACAAAACCATCGTGTGTCCTATGATCGATGTCATTGACCACAATCACTTTGGCTACGAGGCACAGGCGGGGGATGCCATGAGAGGAGCTTTTGACTGGGAAATGTACTACAAAAGAATACCGATTCCTCCAGAGCTCCAGAGAGCTGATCCCAGCGACCCCTTTGAGTAAGTAGCAATAAAGGGGAGAGTGGAACATGAAGCAGAACAAGCAAAGAAGGTAACTGTAGCAGAAGAATCCAAGCCCAGAAATTTCCATGTAGGCCACTTCATACTAATGAAAGGTAGTAGAAACAAACTGCTTCTATACAGGTTCATAAAACCTCAAAACTAGGAAAAAGATCAGGGCAACAAGTTGCAGAATTCACAAGCTGTGCCTGGAAACACAAACCTTCCCCATCTTTTCTGGCCCAGTGGTTGTACATAAAAGAAACAGGCACATACTTGTAGTTAAGAGAATTGACATTGGACAAGGAGTGAATGTGACTACAGTTATTCTGTTTATTCCACAGAGCACTTCCTGAACAGGATTTCAGTTTAATGTTTTCTTTGTTGGAGATTGATGCAATACATGCATCAGTAGCCAAGCCCACATTCTGCCAGCAGGTGCTTTGTTTATGACTGGTGATATTGCTACTGTATATGTATTGCTGTAACTTAAACACAGGGCTGTCAAACATGAACAGTGTCAAGCTGATTTGTAAATAATTTTTTATAAGCCAGCCTCCGATCCCAGTGTTGTATAGATCAGCTCATTCATAGGAATGATCTTCTACTTTTCACAAAGGTGAAGCCTCCTTTTTCTGTCTTCCTTCTCTCATGTAAGGATCAGCTAGGATTAATCCGCATCGGCAGAGAGCTGGCAGACAGACAGACATGGTTCAGTGTGGCAAAGTCTCCAGGTGTCTCGCACAGCACCCATCCCAGCAGGGCTGGCAGCAGGACTGACTCTGATGCTCTCAGTAGCCCTGGCTGAAACTCCGTGCTGCAGGTTTAGGCAGTTTAAAAACTCAGCATTTTCCCCTCCCCAAAACAAAACCTGGAAACAACAGCAACAGAAAACCTGTGTCTCTGGCCTAGACTCTGTGCTATTTTGAAGTAATGGATCTGATTAATGCAGAAATTGACCCTTATATCCAAGGAATGACCAGCTCTGTATAGGGAGAAGTAGGTAACTGTGGCATTCAGTGGGCTCATTTTCATTTTTCTGCTTGTTGCTTTTTACTTACATCCATCTAGGCCCATCAGTCTTCATCTTGCATTGGTGTAAGTGCTGATGAAGTACTTTCCATCAGCTGCCAGTGTGACCACTCCACAGCATAGATGCAGCTAGTGCAATCACATAACACTCCAGAGTTCCTCGAGCCTCCATTGCTCTTCCACAAGTCTTCCTGGTCCTCTAAGCAGATGTAATTTCTTGCCACTTACTGAAAGTCACCTAGCACATTGTATAATTTGATTCAGCATTCAAAGTCTGTGTATAAGTAAAACTTCTATATTGCCAGCATAGCTACAGGGTTGCTTATCAGCCATTTCACACATTCGCAGTTTGTAGTATGCATCTCAAAGACGAGAGGCCTGAAGAGGGAGCATTCATAGGAAACTTTCTGGAAGAAGTGAGACTTTGTGCAGTACAGAACAGATGTGGTGGTTTTGCATGAACTGTTGTTACAATCAGCGTGGCAGCAGTTGATACCCACCTTGCCCTGCCTGCATTTGTAAGACACACAGATAAACGGCTTTGCAAGAAACAACATATAGGACAATGCAACCTATAAATCTCTTGTTGTCTGAGTAGTCGTCTTCCCAGAGAGGTGGAAAGGCTTCCCAGTTCTTACACAGATCAATGAGAGTCTTCCTTCCCATCACAGGATCCACACCAGAGCAATTGAAGGCTGGCTGAGCTAGGACAGTGTCTTTGCTCCAAAGTACCCTCTGCCTAGAATGGTGAGGGTATAGAAGTGTTTTAAATAATCAGTATGAATTTTGCTTAGGGGAGGAATTCTTTTCTAATTCAAAGTCAGTACTGCTTTTCTCCTAGGGCCTTCTCTGTTGACACCTTAAGCTTTTAATATCTTGCTTACAACGAGTACGGTAAATGTTACAAACCAAGTTAGGTACCAGTAACTTCATTGACCAAGACAGCTTCTATAGAATTAAAGTGACAGAACAGTTTTTCTTTAGGTGCATATACACTAAAACTGGAAATGGCTTCAGCCAGCACCATGATTATTATGTTACTATTTTGTAAGCAGTAGGGATTTTTTTTTTATTTAGGTTAAATATTTTACTATTGGTCTCCTAATAGCTTTATTTCTTGCCAGCAGCATCAGATCTGAGCTGATCCTTAATGAACTGGAAAATTGCTAGCATTTTTAGTAAAACACCATTGAATAATGGGTACGTGATCCAAAAATTGCACTGATGAGTTTTTTTCCCTCACTTAAAATGCCAACTCGGTATGTGTGTTAAGCAGAAAAGGTTGCATCAGCCTAGAAATAATGTACATAAAACCAGATCAAACTACAGAAGACCTAAGGGCAGTCATTGTATTATCTGAATGATAAGTTTGCTTTCTATCTGCACATGATCAAAATACTGCTGCAGCAGACATCAGCAGAGTGCTGTTGCCACAGCAAACTGATGTGTTATCAGGTAGGCTCTTGGTGTGACAGTAGCATGGAGCTTACTGAGCTCCAATGCCAGCTGAGCTAGAGTTTCTGGAATTAATTTTTCCCCACTTTTTTTTTTTTTTTTTTTAAACTGTACTCCACTATGGTCGATGTTTGACAGGTACTCTCCTGTTGGATGCAATCTATCTGGACACAGTCTTTTAGTTCAAATCTCTCTTGTGAAGAATCTAGACATTCTCATCCATTTGTGGTGTAAGTATGGGCATGTTTTATTGTCCATACACCTGTGGTGCCGTTCAGGCAGCATCTCCACTCTTCACTGCGACAGAACTTGGAGCTTCATTCCAAATCTCAGCTTTTCCTGATGTACACCTACACCTGTTCTCAGGCCTTCTGCACTACAAGTTCACTACAAGTGGCTTTACACCAAGATTTGGTTTGATGTCTATGACTATAGGACTGTATAACACTCTCAGAAGCTTCCAGCCTGCCCAGTGTCAAATTCAGGTACAGATGATGTACTAGCACCAACCTGGGGAGTCACATGACAAATTTATAACTGCATTTGGATCAGGTTGCATTCATCTACAAAATGTATCATTTTGGTTCAGATGTAGCTTTCACTGGCCATACCAAGCTTCCCGTAGGTTTCACTGAACCAAACTGTAGCCATATAAAATGTATTTTCAATCAAAGCTCCTATCTGAATTATTTGAAATGGCTCTATTCTCATTGTAGTGTTTAGGAAATTTTAACAACTATTCTATAAATGGATCTTGTGTAGCCTTTAAGATTAGCTATTTTTCTGAAAGATCTGTGTTGCTGGTTTTCAGGATACATTGAATCCTTAGAGGTACGGAAATCGGACTTCACCCTTAATAATGTTGCCCTCCCATCCAGAGACTAAATCTGGGTACTCCTTGTTTATTTCCCTTTCTCATGTGCCACAGAAACAACAGAATTTTTATATTGCATTCAACTGATCTGTCACACTTGCAGCTCATCACAGTTGGCTGTAGTGATTTTTCTCTTGCAATTCATGTACAACTACCCCAGTATATTCTGAAGGGGGCTGTTTTCCTCTGATGCATTCAGGATTGTGTAAATGACATAGAGCAAATTGGTGTTCTGATCTGTTGTAGGAAATTGTCAGACAATCATGAAATCGTCATCATGTCAAGTTGATGCTCACTGTCTTGATCCCAGGGTCAATGATCATTCAGCAGAATTTGAGATGACTTGGGAAATTTTCTTCTAATCCGTAAGCAGGGAGGACCAGAGATGTTTACATCCTTTGTGGGAAGGTTCATCTTGGCTTATTATCTCTCGCTGGTTTGTTTCTCTGTCATGGCAGAGGTTTGGGAGCATGCCTTTACGGGCCATACTGGTTTGGGACGTAAGAGCATGCTCTTGTGTGGCTGTTTCTTTCTGTGGTGCAAGCACTCTAGTCTCTGGAGAAGTTTTCCTAACCCAAACGATTGCCACTTAAACGAAGAGGGTAACCTTGTTACTATAATGGACTGCGATATACAGCCTGTCAGTTTGTATGATTTAATAGCCTGCCTGGGCTAAAAGCTCTGTGGAAGTTTAAAGCAGAGGTTTGATATGCTCAAGCCTGCTGGGGATGACTGCTCTTTATTTCCTGGCAGCACTTACATTACATCAATTCATGTTATCACATGCCCGATCTGAAAATGGGCATCAGTGTCCACTCACGACGAGAAAACATCAACAATTCAACTCAAAAAACTATTTGGAGAAAAACACAAACTAATTGAGAGGATTAATACGGCACAGATCCACTAGGGTAGGAAAGGGCTGCACAGGTCCTCGGAGCAGTTTTATGGTGGTGTAACTTTATGATACAGAGGGAGGGAAAGGTGCAAGTGAGACCTAACAGCACTGCTATTGAATTGCAACTCAAGATGGAAATCCTAACTGATGAGAGAAGTGTTGTGCTACTTACTGGATGCCAAGACTTCCAGCACCTATCTGGGAAAGTTAGTAGTTTTTTGGTATATGACCACTCCTTACTCTCCAAGAGTTCCTTGTTTGCCTTCTGGTGTAGAGCTGTCATCTCCAGACCTCCCTGAAGGGAGACAAAGCTGAAGAATCGTGTAATTCTAGCAGAGGACCAGAATGATAGTTTGGCAAATATTGGGCTAGCCAAGGAAGTAGAAGCAACTTTATAACCTCTGACAAGGCATTTTAGTTCCTGTACTCAGCTTCCTATTTATAAAATAAGAGTAGGATCACTCTACCATCGCAAGGCTGCTTTGGGTATGAGTCTAGCAAAAGTTGTAGGATTGAGGTCTCACAGTAATGGGAGCCACTTATGGTTTATGAACGTACTTTTTGGTAAAATCTTGGACATGCTGAAGGGTTGAAATTAGGTGATAAGAACATTTTTCTCTTCCCTTGCATTACAGACTCTCAACCTTGGATGTAATGTATGACCTTAATACAGCCAGTTGTGTGTTAGATTGGAAGATTACTTGGCATTTTCTGTTGAATTGCATATCTAAAATCATATTAGTATTATTATGCAAGCTGTTGTCAGTGTGCTCTTTTATCTGAATTTGACATACTCTCAGAAATACATTCTTTTTCTGCAGCTCCTTACTTTCAGTATTTATATATACTTTTTACAACATGTTAGTGCAAAGAAAGTCTTTGCTAAGACTGCATTTCAAATCTGACAAGTACTTTTACAATTTTGTGATCATTTTCTGAAGTTTAGAAAGTGCTTTGGACAATGATTTCTGTTCTATAGCTCCCAGTGCTTTATAGTCTGTGTCTTTTATGGCCGATTTCTGCCTATAAACATATTCATAAAACATCTCACAACCAGAAACAATCATCTATTTTTTTAAAGCCTGAGTGTAATCTACTGTTTTGAACTGTGCTACAGGAATGTTTGATGCAAAGGCATTATTCTGCAGAGAAGCAGTCTCCAACCAGTATGAGTTTATGTAATTTAAGGTCTTGATTTATTGTTTTGACAAGCTATGGTCTGTAGAAGACTGTTAGTTGAGATAACAATAGCTTTTACAAACTGCCATCCACCCATGGCCCCATGAAAATCTCAAGATTTTTTTCGATGAAAAGTGCTGACACTAACACACCATTTATGAGTGAAGATATGCATATTCAATCATTTTCTCCTGCCTTTGATAGGATTTCATTGTAGAGGTTCTGTACAACCAGTACATTTGCTTTGAAGGCCATTTCAGAAGAGGTAACTCTACTGAATAACTGTCAGAATAAAAAAAAAAAATAAAACCATCAAGGATAAAAAGCTGCTGCTGGTATAATTTTTATAACCACACAAGAGTCACTCAAGGAATTAGTCGAGTCCTACATACTAGCTGAATTGGGTAGATTCAGGTTTGATCCACAACTTTTCACTTGAATGTTCCTAGTGGCTCGTGCCTCCCAAGACAAAAGGGAACTGATTTTGTTTGTAACGTCTTGATGCTGCAGTGCCAAAATAGCTATGTTTTTTCTGTGACTGTGGAAACTCATATTTCCAATTTTCTTTCACACTTGGAGCTTTATGGTTAGCATAAAAATGTAAACATCTTAAACGTAATGTTTCTAGAGCTGTTAGCCTGCTACTTCACACAAGTATTAACTTTAGAGTTTGACAGTCTATATGCCCATATGCTGGGGCAGATTCATAGAGTGGGTCACCAAAACTACCAGTAATTAGAAAACTAAGTCTTTTCTGGACATGAATTTAATATATATTTACATAAAAAAGACTGGGATGGTGGCCAAGATGAAGACAGAGATATGTTGTTCGATGCATACAGGTGAGCTATTTAACACTGTCAACATGCTATTGATACACAGATGACTTGGCTTTCAGAATTTTAAATAATATCTGAACAATTTTCCATGAAGAAAAAGAAATAATTATTTCTATTTTTAATTGTATATTTTCAAGCCGTTTTCTCTAGAACGTCCCTGCAGAATTTGGTGACACCTATTGGTACCAAGAAACAGAAAACCAACACCCTTCTCTTACATTTTATAGTGTTTACCAGCATGAAGTTGGAAGTGATCTCTGCATCCACTTCCATTTCTGTTTGTTTCTTGTTGTGGTTTTTTAAAGAATGACCTATTGCTATGTAAAGCCTCAATCTAGTGCTATAGTTGCTTCCAACAGAAGAGAGAACAAAGACTAAAACAATTAATTTTGTCAGACCCCTCTGTGCCAAACCACTTCCAAATCTGTACATTGGTGCAAGTTCCATACATGCTCGTTGGCTCAAGTTTACTAATACTCTTTAGGGTCTGCCAGATACTCCACAGTATCACAGTGCTTCTTTTCCTTTCCTCTCCAATGCCCATGGTTCTTTTTTTAGAGGCAGTGATCAACTAAGCATGGCATAGAAGCATCTTCACCTGCAGATATATACCTTCTGATTTTTTGTTTACATAGAATAATTCTGACTGTCCAGCTATCTTGGCATAGGACCCCCTTAGCCCTGAGGTGAAGAGATTTTTCTGGCTTTCACTCTGAAGAAATTAAGCTGCCAATGCAGTGTGTGCTGGAAGCATGAAAAGAAGGGGCTGGGAAGAAATTTGTATATAGCCAGTGTTTTAGTACTATTCTTATAATATCTAATCGGAAACTTTCTTGCCACAGATTTAACCCCTTTATAGTTTGTCATGTACACTGGGAGAAGACCTTTTAAGCACTTGAGGGCTCATGTGAGATCAGTTCACTGTTCATTTTCAAGTAAATTATCTTATTGTTTTTCAGTATCTCTTTAATAAGTCATGTTTTCTAGATCTCTGATTATTATCTTTGCTCTCCTCTGAACTTTTCCCATGCTGAGAGCAGATACGGCACTAGCCAAAGCCTTATCATTGCCTAGTAGAATAGGTGTGTGACTTTGCCTGTCTCAGAGGCTATGTTCCTGTTTATATTTCCTTGATGTTGTTGATTCATGCCAGGCTTGTGCTGTGGTGTAACCTCCACATCATTTTCTGCAGAATTGGTGTCTAGCCAAGTGTTCATCATTCTCCTCTTGTAATTCAGATTTTACATGGCGGAAGGCAAGGCATTTGTCTTCCTATCTGTTTGCAGTGCCATGTCCAAAAAGGTGATCTGTCTTCATTATCCTTAGATCAGTGTGATACATTGTAGCTGAACATTTTGAATTTTATCTTTTTTGCCTTTGTTTACTTCACTTCTCCAATCTGCTTGGATTTTTTAACTCCAATTTTTACATCCTATTGCAATGTTATTTGAGCTGTATTTGAGGTTCATGCAAATGGCTAACATTTCTAAATCCCAATTGTGAGAATGTCTGTTTCATCCATGCCAGAAATCAGGATATGCCAAGTCTCTGGCTTTCCAACAATACATCCAGTGGTCCCCCTGTTTTCTCAGCCAAAAATGCAGCGTGTACCACTTCTGTGGCCCTGGAAAATTTGGCGAATTTGGAAGCCTTGCTTCCTGCCGAGCAAACTTTTATAAAAAGGTAACAAGACTTCCTCCACGTGCTCTAGAAGGCATCGGATTTACAGCAAAATGGCAGCTGGCTCTTCAGGTCGCTTTCCAGACCTGAGACCAACATCTAGGACCTCATGGGCACATGCTCCAAGCCGATACAGTTATGTACAAAGCCCTATTTAAAGCTCCATGGAGTAGGGTTGCTGAATTGCACCATGAAGGTTTTTAATGCAACACTGAACTGAATGAGATGCAGGACAATGTTTGCAGATACTGTCCCAAGGCAATTTCCATTCTGATGTTGGGTTATAGGTGATTGCTTCTTAGTAATGGCTATCAGCAGTTTTTGCATCTCTCTGACAGTCATTATGTCTCTTCCGTATTTCTGTAGTTGTTAACCCTGGCAGTTTGTGAATTAGATCTTTTATCTGAGATTCAAATGAGAGAAAGAGGGTTAATACAAATTTGTTTAAAATATTAGGAGAGTTCAGTATAGGTATTGACGTGATGAGGACCTTAGAAATAAGACATGCAAGATCACTTTCTGAATTATCCCCAGGCACACTGGCATCTGTTTTCTTTTCATGTAAGTAACCAAAATACCGTTATTCTAGCTGGAAAACAAGTTCTGTCAAGAGGCAAAGGCAAATGTCTCCAGCAACCTGTGAGGTGAAAATTATGATAAACACTCCAAATTTGGCTGTGTTAGTTTATTTATAAAGTGCTATGCATGTCTTTTGAGAGACCGCTAACAAACGAGGCTCAACACAGTTGACGTGTTCCATAAACTGCCAAGACAGTATCCTTTATTAGGGAATAAGATTCATATATCGGCTTTGCTCGTTTCTGAAAATACCTATTTTCTTTGGAGGAAAACAGCATACAATTATCTCTTCAAGTGAATTATTTGGAAAATCAACCCCTCTGATGTTTTCTGTTGTTCGGTTGGTGTGTCAGTGTTATTTTCAGTGCTGGAGAGGCGCTGTAGGCATTAAATTACACAAGTCCATTTGCCCTCTACAGAGAAAGGGGTGCCTGCAAGGAGAGAGGAGACCCGGCTCCCACCACTCTCCTGGTCCTCCCGCGGAAAGTTTAGCTTATTCTGCAGAGCCTCCCTGGCTTTTTTGTGCTAGGGCAAATCATCGCTCTGCTTTCCCATGAGTACAAATGACCTGTGGACATGCAGTGAATTAGGAGTGGAAGAGATGGTGATAAGCCAGGAGCACAGGGGGAGAACACTAACCTTATTTTTCCCTTTCAAAGCATTGCGAATATGCAAAGGACCTCCCAGAGTACCCGAGGAAAAGGTGAACAGTGGGCAAGAAAGTCATTTTGAGCAGTATTTTCAGACCGCTGTCTGGGGACGTCAGGGTAGTGCTTTCGAAGAGGCTCCCAGAAGGCACTGGAGGAGAGCAAACTTCCCAAGTTCTTGGCCCACAGGAAATGTTTCAAGTCCCCAGCTTGCTGCTTTGCAGTAGGTTTTAATGCCTAGCCCATTTTGTAGTGATTCTTTTTGACAGAATGACAGTTTAAACAGCAAAACTCTTCAAAGCACAATCTTTGTTCATTCCTGACTTGTTCAAACAGCATTCAGGGAAGAAGAGTAGTCCTTTGTTAGTTGTAGTTACAATATAAGTAATTAGTTGCTATAGCTAAATCATGTGGGCCCTGTTATTTCAGGGGCATTCTCATTTAACCTTAAATCAAGCGGCATAACCAAGATAAAAAAATTACTATAATTTTCCAACTATATTGCTTTAATTTTTACACTTTATCTTATATTACTGTAATTGTTTGCATTTCTATTTCTGCTAAATAGGGTATTATTATTATTATTCTATAGCAGAGTGATGTTAAAAGATACGATTGCATTTTTGTGAATCACAAGATATTATTGCTATTGCAACCAATTTCCAGTATGAGTTCCTATAATGATAATGTAATAGATTCATAAATTTTTAATCCCAAAACAGAGTATTGTGACTGTCTCAATGGAAGTGGTAATACTTTAAGAACATTCATTTATCTACTGGAAGGTAATAACATGCTCATAATTTCTGTAGGCATGAAAGGACTCAAAACCTGCTAAAATGTGGGTATTGAGATAACTGAGATAACTACGCATTTTTTTATACTGTTGTTTGGTTGGGGTTTTTTAATGAGGTATAACAGAATACTGATCAAGCTTTTTTAAAATACTTGACAACATGTGGTCAGATATTAGAAAATACATCTTTTGGTCTTTAATTTTTTGCCTTTTTACTTTCATTAATAGTTTGTTGAATATGAAAGTTTCCTAAGCTCCATGGGCACAGCTGACCGTTGATGGTAAGATGTCTGTGGCAAGGAAGGCTGATAGATGGGCCTTAACTGCAGACAGATTTCATCTGTCTCATCTAATGCTTATTAAGAAGTCTAAGCTCGGTTAAATTGTATTATACAAACCTTCAATTGTATCAAGGACTGCCAAATAGCTGTTTTCTGCAGTAATGACTGGACTTACATCTCCACCTACTGGCTGATGGGGCAAAGTCCCACTCAAATGTTAGTTTAAATGAAATCCAAGTAGTGTTTTGCCTGTGAAAGCTTTTCTTATTATATTAAAATAATTTGCAGCCACAATTTTCAGGGGAAGTTTGTTCAGAGTTCTTTGGCCACGTATATAATGAAGCCACTGACTTCAGAATTGCTGACCTATGCATATTAGCCTAGGTCTTAATATAGAAAATAGGTCAAGATTTTTAAATCAGAATAAAAAAGTATTTAAACCCACCTGCAGATCCTTTCAGTGGGCATGCAGGAGCACATCCAAGAGCAAGTACATAGTAGACCTGCAGGAAGTTATTCCTACGTAACTCAATAAAGCTTAATAGCATAACAAGAATGATGTCACTAGGGAAATTATTTTTTATAAAAAGAAACAGAAAATCTGTTGTAGCAAAGAACTCATACAGCTGACCCATAGAGTGAGTATCAGTGTTGGCATCCAGCAGAAAAAAAGGGCGGGGGGGGGACAAACAAAAAAATCCCAATTGCAGTTTGGAGGTTAGCAAAGAGAAGAGGCTGAAATTTAGTAACAAAAAGTTCAAAGTCAAAGTGGACTGATAATGAGAATTTCTTTCAGAATAGATTTCATCCATTGGTAACAGTAGAGGAAGAGAAATGCTGTTTGTAACAGCTGATGATCATAGACAATGATGACTCTCCAGTGTGATAACAGCTGTGAAAAGGGCAAATGCAATCTTGGAACTTATTTTGCTGTAGCCCTTGGCCCTTCATGGTTACAAAAAATTTCAGAATCTTAGCTGCCCCCTGCTCCTTTTCCTCACAAGTCAAGATATGTCCTCTCAGCCTCAGATGGAATCTGTCGTACTTCTGTTGTCTTTCAGACACTACAACCGCTTCCTCATTTCCCCAGGGAGAAGGGAGAACACAGACTAAATAGACACAAAATTACAGCATGAGGTGTTCTTTTATGCCTTAATTTTTCTCCAAAGATTTTGCTTTCTTGTTCTTTATAGTGGGGCATTCACCTGTGAGAGCTGATGTCACGTCCTCTCTACCTGCACCTTAAAACCTTTGATGGGCATTTCTGCTTAATTTCTGTTTAATTAGCAAGTTTCTGGCTTCTGAAAGCTTCCTACTAAAGATACATTGGTAGAATCTTAACTATTGTGAGGCTATTAAGTACAGAGTCTCCTTAGTAGTTATATAAAGAATAAATACAGTACAGCGTGTGGTGAAACTAGAAATCTGATGCCTGGGCTGAGCAATAGTAACTCTCCCACGCACACACTGTTAGTTTTACAGAGACTCAGTTTAGGTCAGATACCCCATCAAGTGCAGCTACAGAAAAGTCATACAAGCCACTTGGAATTAAGCATCTTTTTCTACAGAAGTTCATGTTAAACAGTACTAGAATTCAGATGATAAATAAAATAGGTTTTTTCTAAATTTTTTTTTTGCCCTGAGCAATTTCTTCAAATAGTTACAGAAATAACACAAAATACGAGTGTGCCCTGAATGGAAAAACAGCTATTACCCAGCTGGAATAGAAATTTTCCAGAAATGTGGAAGATAACTGAAAGACACTTGAAAGGCACTTTGCTCTGTATCTGTAAACGATAGGCACCAGCAGAAATATTAATTACCTAGTGAGACAATAGCTGTAGTTCTCAAGATAGCTGATTTTTGAATGGTTTTATTTGACTCAGATAGCAAAAGTTAATTATGAAACTTTATTAAATTAATTTGTAAATTTCTGCATGTTATGACATTCTGGACATAATAGAGAATCCGAAATACCCTGAGAGCAGAATCGAAACAGAAAGATGTGGGGTTCAACCCGTAAAGCCACGACACCAGCAGGACTAGAGGGCTCCCTGCAACTTGACAGCAGCAGAGATGATGCCTCAGATCTCTGAAAATGCTGGTCTTTCTGGAAATGCATTGAACACACCCAAGCAGCCAGGTTGTTTAAAAATACTTGATCTGTCAGATAACTCCTGGTCTGTTGCTAAGAAGAAATCACATCCTGTTCCAGTCTTCACTTCAGTGGCCTCCTTTAGCCTCTTCTCATAAAATACCGGATCCATAATTCCTCTCATTGTTCTGGCACAGCTCTAAGTTTAGCTTCATTTCTCCTTTTTTGAAAATAGCAGGCGAGATTTGTATGCAGCATCGTACTGCATGCAATCCTCAGCAGTGCTATTGATCTGTATCTGCTGGAAAGATCTCTACTAATAGATCTTAGTTGCGTTTGCCCTTTGCAAAGCTTATCTGATACTTGTTTCATCCATTCCTGAACGATCTGACCTTGCGTATCTCAGATACTTAGAACAGCTATTCTTGCGAAAGTTCAAATGATCCAGTCTTGGTTCTGATGAGGTAATGGGCACAAGATGTGTGGGAAAGCAGCAACATGAGATGTATTTGAAGGATTGCCTGAGAACTTTGGTGTTGCTTTTCCAGTACTTGAGTCCATTTTCGTTCGATAAGTGTTGTTTTTTCACTTCCATTTCTAACGAAGCCCGAAATTAACAGTGCTTTTTTGTTTATTTTCTTATTTGCAGCAACATCGTTGATAGTAATGGCATGGTACTGGGAATAGTTCTCGTAAAGTTGGAGTCAGAAGTGAAAAGTATTTTGAATAGGTCCTGTATGTTGGGAGGAGGAATGTTCTGAGTTATTTGATCCTTCCTGATATAACTAATATTTAATATCTCTACATTTCAACTACTACTTGTTTGGGGGCGAAACAATCCATGTGAATCTAAAAAAAAAGCTATTTTGACTGAACTCTTGTGATTTGCATGAGTAATAGCATGGAAAAAACAATACGTTTTTAAGGGAAGAATTATAGCAGTTAATTATTCTGAAACTTCTGAAAACCATAGATGAGCATACATGACCGGTGAGCAAGATTTTAGTAAGTAAATTTTGCTAGCTGGAAGTGTGACAGGGATGACTAGCATTTTGATATTCAAAATACTCCTTGAGGCTTCTGATGTCTTGTATATTTGCTATCTGTTTAAATAAACTTCATGTTAGCCATAAGGTCAGAGGCTGTTAATATTTACTTTGGAGAATTCTGCCTTTCTGAGCCTTTTTTGGGTCTGTCTGGTTTTTGTCCCTGTAAGAGTAGTGTTAACAGTATACACATCCTTCCAGAGATATGATAGTAATGGAAAAAGTAAACTTTGGTGTCCTTAATCCATTTTTCAAAGTTAGATATTTCAGTCTGAAGAATGTGCTGCTTTGGAGATTGTCTTGTTGGGACTCAAAAAATCTGTAGATGATGACAGTAGCTGGAGCAGTAGTAGCTCATCACAGTGCCAGAGGCAGGGCTGGTAACTGATGTGCTGTCAGATTTGTTAGCTAAAACAGACCCCTGGGGATTTTCATGACAGCTTTCCTTTCTGCACATTTGATATTCCATATTTCTGAATTATTCAGCATTGCTGCTGCTAAGTCACATAGTGTCTCTGGAGCATAATTAGCTAAGCAATGGTTAAAAACAGGAAAAAAGAAATGTCCCAATTATATATTCATTGCTTTGTGAATACTTGAATAGCAGTTTAAAATACCAACTATAGTTCACAGGAACCTGCAAGGCAGGGCTGGGAAACTCTGGAAAAGATATCCTGGTCTCAGTCAAGTTAATAAAAAAACTCCTATTGCATAAAACAGCAAAAGTTTAACCACTCAAGATATCTAAAAACAGATAGATCTAAACTAATGCGGAAAAGTGATCTATCCTACATCTGTCTCACTGTTAAGAGAAATGGAAGGACAGTCCCTTTCTCCATGTGTTAAATGCTTTGGTTGTTCTTTTTCCATGCCTCGCCTTTTTTGGAAATTGAAATTAATTTAGTTCTCGCCAAGATAATAATGAGAATACTTAGCTGGTGTTTGATCTATTGCTTTTATTGCTGCAGCTATGTTTTGCTAAAAAAAAAAAAAAAAAGGAGTGACATTTCAGGATTAGGAGCTTGGTAAGCTTTTGATTATGTACCTAGGTGCTTTGATATTTGTCTCATGGTAAGTCAGAGTATTCCCAGTTGGCTTCCTTTCAATATGAATAGGCTGGTTTAGCTTAAAAAGCATTGTTCTTCTTGGCAACCATCATGCATCTCTAATCTATGGCAAAATGTACTATCAGGTATGCAGAATATATAACCTCTGTCTTTGCGATGACTGATGTATATGGGAGAAATAGGCTTTGCTGCTGGTCCCTTGGTCAGTGCCACGTGAACCCACTTTGATTTTTTCTTTGGAACACAGATATTTGTGTCAGATGGCCGCTGGCTAAAATGAACCCTGAAAGACAATGGACACATTTCTTTTGGGGGTTGAAATAAGTTTTTAAGAAATGAAATGAGAAAATTATTTTGTTAATTCCACGATCACTTAATGAAAAGAAATTACATTTTGTTTCTTTGACCTTTCACTAGGAGCTTTTAAAGAAGATCTTTCTTAAAAGCTTTTGTTTCTATCACAAGCTTTAGTGAATGTGTTATTGAAGCATCCCACTGAAGTAGAAAGATATTAATATTGAATTTAATAGATGAAGTACAGAACAAGTGACTTACTGGAAAGGCATGTGGCGAAGCTAGGAACAGAGCAAAAATCAGTGTAATTATCACAAATATCTCTACCCTGTCTTGACGAAATAATTAGATGTTCTGGATTTGGATCATTTTGACATTTTGAACCGTTATTACACCTGAGGTCTCGAGGAAGGAAATAGCACTTTCCCACTGGAATACAGGACTTAAAGGGCTGTGCTCCTTCTTATTGCTGGATGTCGCTGGTAGTGCAGAGGCTTTTTGTAGCTATCAGCATTTGAATTTGTGAAGAATTTGTCAGCCATCCAATTGTCTATAAACTGTCTTGTACTAAACTCAATACACTATGGTGCTGAACTGTTAAATTGAAACAAACAGAAGTGTCCACAGAGGACTATTGAGGCCAAATTTTGCTGCCATATCTTAGGTCTTCTTCCCCCATTTTCTCCAGCTGTTAACTTTCTTTATAATTTAACTAATTTAAATTAACTAGTTGATTAGCTTTTTGGCAGAAATTTAAAAAAAAAAATCAAGCATTTTCTAAGATATTTTTGGACATTTAGCTGTCACGTGTATACATTTAAGGAAATAACACAAAAATAAAGTCCACCTATATTTAATGTCAGCTACAACCCCTTTCAGTTTGTTTTTGGTTGTTGCATACATAGCTTTATTATCTCAAAATGCATGAAAATTACATTTCAGCTTTCTGTGTACAGGCCTTATTGGAAAGCAAATGGGCAGCCATATATTTACACTGAAGCAAGGAGAGACATCAGTATCTAACCAGGTGACTCGGTTGACTGGTCACAACCAGTGCAGCCCAGAATATGGAGCTTTTGATCCACAAAGATAAATTTCAAAATATTATTAATGGAATAATTTTGAATGACAAAGATACTTGGAGAAAAATGCACACAAGTGTTTTATATGCCTGAAAAGAAGCTGATTTCAACAAGGAAAATGTTCTGGGTTTGAGATTTCTGAATGCAGATGTCAATGTTATGGAAAAAAAATGAGAAGAATCAGAAATGCTGGTATAAAACCAAATGTTTTGTTAGAGTTATTATGTTTTATCATTATCAGAAGGAAGCTTGATTACTGAGTAGAACATCCTGGAGGACAGGCTTAAAGCCAAATTGGCCATCTGTCCATATTAGTTACCTGCAGGAGTGATGTCAGAGTTGGCTCCAGGGACACTCCAGCTGGTGTTCTCCGAGGGAAATCCTGGATGTCATCAGCCTGAGTGCACCTTGCAGAGGCACTTTCCTGCCCTGAAGGCAGGGTCAGCACGCTCTGGTAATAACAACAGCAAGCAGAAGAGGAGAGCCAGGGAAAAGTTGTTTGAGGCAGAGGTTATGCTGGCTGTGGCTTCCCAGGTTCTTCCAAAACTGGAGTGATTCTGCTATTCTGATTTCAAGCACCCAGAAACCTGCATATCTGGGGGATTATTGCTGGTGCAAATGATACTGCTGGGTGCAGCATAACTGGAAAGGGTGGGCATACCGTTCTGGGTCTCAGAAGCAGCCTAAAATTGAGAATGCTCCCAGGAGTGCTCTATCAAGAACAGCAGATGCAGGGATTTCCCCAGTGATTTGCAAATCTGATCTAGAGAGCGAGGAGGAGGAGGATTTGTGTGGTATACAAGATTATGTATACTTGCTATGAAATTTTGGGACAGGCAAGAGTCAGATTTATTGAATGGCTCTGGATGAGGGAAGAAGGGAAAAGAAAAGGATGATTGTAGATATTATAGAATACTTAATCTGTGTTTGGAGGCTATTATAAACGACCTAATCAGAAAGAAGTGAATAAGGCTCTCTGTGAGCATGGATCAAACATTAGAAAAAAATACTAAATAATCCACTTGCAGTTATCGAAAAGATAATAAAATTATTAATAGGGGCTTGTCAGGAACTGACCCTGTCATAGAACTTTAATTTCCTTCTTTGACAGAGGATGTGGTGCCATGAGACACAGGGAGAACACGACCAGCTCCCTGCCACCAGGTTGGAGAGAGGATGATCCTGCTGTGGGGCAGTCTGTCACACTGCTGACTTATATTTCAGCTTTCTGAAATGCTTTACATTTACAGCATGCATTACAGTATGCTGTAAATATGCTTTACAGTACCCATGCTTTACAGTACCCACCTCCAGGAGCCATGTAAACTCAGTAAAATGGCAAAAAAACCCCCCACACTCAGGAAAAAATAACTAGTTTTCTAGCATTTGAGTGAATTAAGCAGTTTGAGGAGGACAAAGCTATTCCATGGGGAGGAGACCATACACCTGCAAGCTACAGCGGGGAGGATTTGAGGAGTGAGTGGGGAGTGACTTCTCTCCTTTCGGTAGCAGCAAGATATTAGATCTGTTAAGCAATATTAGGAACTCGGCTACTTAGGAGAATAGGGAGGCAGTAAATGCCATCTTCCTTCCAAGGCTTTTGGTGCTGGCAATGTTGCTTTCTCATAAAGCAGACAGAGTGTGGATACATCTTTCATTTTCATCAGATGACTACACAACAGGTTGAGAAGAAATTGCTGTCAAAGAGTAGCTGTGAATGGTTTGGTGTTAAACTGTGGGATTGTGTCAAATACTGATACAGGACCCTGAGGCAAATGTCTCTGCAGAACCCCACATCCTAGTTCTGTTCAGTATCTTCATTAATTGTCTGAACACCAAGTAGGTAGTAAATTTTTAAAAACCTAGCAAGCTGGCATTGGCAGTGGCTTACAAGTCGTGGTGAAGACAGGGTCGAAATGCAAGTTGGTCCTGGCAAATTGAAGAAATAATTAGAAAAAAATAACATGAGATTTGGCACTGAAAAATATCGAGTGTGACAGCTGAGGAGAAATTTAAAGCATAAATGCAAATAGCTATTTAGTCAGCACTGTGGCGGGAAAGGATGAGAGTGTTGTATTATTAAGTGAACAGCAACATTCAATTTTCCTTGTGCAATGTGTTAACATCCATAATAAGTTGCAGGTAACTATTCCAGTCTGCATACTTGTGAAGTTGCAGGTGCATTGCTGTGTCCAGATTTGATCACCATACCTGGGAACCGTGCAACAGTCGTTTGGAGACTCCAGTTGAACTTCAGTTGTTTAATCTAGAACAGAGGACTGAGAGGGAGAACATGGTATCTGTTTTCTGACACGAAAGAGGTCATTAAAAAGGGGGTAGTGATTAGTTGTTCCCATGGACACTTGGGCAGGTTTTCAAACAGTTGTAGCATTGTCCCCCCTTTATTTACTGAAGTTTGCATCAGGCAAAGGCAGTGTGTGAAGTGATCAAGAAGACAATCCAGTTCACCTGCCCTTAATATTATAAGGAGTGCTATATATAACTCCAGCAGCGATGGTTTACTTGTGCACAGCTACTTGTTTTGCTATGAAAACTCATTTCCATGGACAAAGAGCAGTGCTTAGTGATTCGTTGAACTCTTCAGCTCGATCAAGGGGCTTAATTTAGTAACTGAGATGTAGGGAGGAGCATTCCTCATTCACTGAAGTACTTCATTTATGTGTTTGTTTCCTAAGAGGGAAATATAGCATAGTAATTAAACCTTTTGTAATAAAGTCAGTCTGCAAGGCTTACAATAACAGGAAATGTTTGACTCTAAAAAGTTTTATTTTAATGATTAAGATTATATAGTACTGAAAAGTAATTCAAGCAAAAATTCAAACAATATATTCAAAGTTAACTTTATATTCAAAGTTAACTTTAGGGATGTGTGCGAAATCATATTTCAGAGGACATTTTTTTAAATGTAGCTTCCTGCATAGTAGCCCTGAATACATTTTATTTGGTATTATAGGTCAGTATTCGACTTCTTAAAATTAAAAATAACATTTCTTAAAATAAGGTGTTTTCAGCAGCTAACTAGGCAGACATAAATGCAGGATGGATAACTGCACTGAGGCTGTGGGAGACAGGCCCAGCTAGAGCAGTTTAGTGGCTGAGGAGAGCCCTCCTCATGTATCAATTCCTAAACAAACACCTTTTTGCAAGAATTGATATTTCGAAGGATTATTTACATCAGCAGACAAGCCATGCACTTCCTGAAAATGGATTATTTTTATGTTTTGCTACGTACTGCAGTAGATTGCATGCTGACTTCTTATTAGAAAAAATATTTAAAAGATCTTACATTAATCTCCACCTAGAGTACAAATTAGCTGTGCTTCTTTGATAAAACTCTGTAGCTGGAAAACTAAACTCAAAATCTTTCATGCAAGAAGAAAAATGTTCTTGACTATATTCCCTTCTCTGAAACAGGAGCTTTTTATTACTTACACTATTTGTCAAGAATATGATACATATTTCTTGCTGAATACTTGGCTGTTGGCTTTTGTGTTGATAATGAAATACATACACACGTGCTCTGAATGTATCTTGAGAGTGGAGTGAACTTCATTATTCCACAGAGATGTGAAGATCTATTGTAGGAATATTGGCTCAGTTGCGTAGTGTTCATCATGTGGACACCAGTGCTCATGGCAATAGGAGTTTGTGGAGGCTGATATTATTTATTTGGAGTTTTGCCTGGCACCCGTCTTTATTATTAGTGCACAGCAAATAATGTGTTGATCTTGAAGAACTACCAGGAATGCATACATGGATCTTTTGCTGGCATCCTCTGTATACTTTCAGAGTTCCTCAAGTTACCAAAGCAAAAATAGGAAGACTTTTTTCACTGTTTCTTAATTTTCTTCTTAGTCATTACTTCAGGCGGCACCTGTACAGTCAGTAATGAGAGTCTGTCCCCTACAGCAGTCGTATTTGAAAACTGAACCCCAAACAGACGGTGCATCTCTTGCTTCATAGCTCTCTGATTTAATAAATCCCATAGTAAGTGAAATCAAGCCTCAGGGTGAATCCCTCCCCTGTGATGCAGGGAGAGGAAGATTGTTTTTTATGTTGCTTCTGCATAGGGAGTTGGAGTACGCCAAGTTTTCTCCTTGGGAAATGCAGGTGTATGAACCACTCCCAGATTAACGGGAAGGTATCTGAAGGGTATTGGTACAGACAGGGTGATGTATGGAGGAAGAAAACTGCTAATGCAGAGCATGCTGTGTCAAATTTGCTTGAAGCCCTGCTCTGAAAAGAGAAGCAACAAAGACAAAATGCTGACCTCTGTGAAGCTCATTCTTCTTCTGAGAAAATGTACTCGGTCTTTCTTTCTTGCTATTACTCTTTGTCAAGAAATCGTATCTTCCAGCTACAGCAGGTTTTGGCCTCCAGGAATAGTTGCATCTGCAAGTGATTGAAAGATGTTGTCAGGAATCCACTTCACCTGACCCCAAAAGACAGCTTAGTTGTGACTGAATTGCTTTTCTGCCTCCTCTGAGATTAAGCCTCATCACTAAACAGCAGACTCCGTTATGAATGGGTTTCTTTTAGCAATACTTGGAAGCAGATTTTTTCCCTTTGGCTTGTTGACTTTCCCACTCGCACTTAATATTAGTTGTTAATGGAATAGCATCTTCTGTAATTACAGTGGAGGCATGGTTCTGCTGTTAAAGTATGGTTATGAGGGGAAAATATTTGCAGTGTTCTGCTCCATTTTATCTTTATTTATGAGCATAGCATTTAGAAGAATAGCATCCTGCGTATAGCTTCAGAAGGAAAACTATAAAAGTGATTCTGTCAGTGCTAGTAATCTCAATTTTTGACCTGCAATTCTGTGTTTTATAATGTACTTATTTGTGTTTTGCAATTTGTATTTAATCGCATGTCTGAGAAGGCTCGTGCATAACAGTCTTCCTTTAAATCTTTCATTAGTTTTATTTTCTTGCCAGCAGAATATGGCTGAATGCTACAGCAGCTGCTTTGCAACTGTAACTCTCCTCTCTTATTACTGGTAATGACAGCCAACAATTTACTGTGTGTATTAAGTTTGGTTATGTGTTGTTGTATAACTGAAGTTTTCAGGAAAATATTTTCTACAAACATAGGACAACAAATGTCAGACTGACCTAATTACTGTTCCTCTCTACAGTTTCTATGGGCTTTCTTCTTCTAGCTGGAGACGGAGTGGTCTGAAAATGTATTCATTAGCAAAGTATTCAGATTTATTATCCTGCTGTTTATGGCATCATAATTCCCATTTCTGTTTAGCTGGTAGTCAGGGAATATTTTTACTTATCGAAGTAAAGGAATGACTGCCCTAAGTGGAGGGAGTGAAACCTGCTGGTGAGACCCATGCTCCCTGGCTTACGCTAGCCAGAGAAAAGCGTTCCCTGAGAGCTCCCCCATTTCGGGGGACCTGGCGGAGTTTCCCAGGGGGGAGTTGGGGAATGAGCTAGGATGGGGTCGGGGTGGGTAGCTGGGGACTCAGGTCGAGAGATCAAAAAGGAAGGAGGTTGCGGTGACCGTGTAGACACAAGCAGTCCTCTCGTCAGAGGACTTCTGTGCATCAGATACGTACAGCTTTTGTTCAGTTAGCATAATCCGTGCTGACCCTGGCCGTTGCCACTAAATAACCGGCGATAATCTCAAAGATTAAGGGTAGATTACCGAGCAGTCCAACAGAGGTGATGTACTTACCTACAGGGCTAAAGTGACATCCCATGGTGAGACATTTCTGGGCAGATGGAGCAGTTTGGCTCCTTGGGGAAAACAGATGATTTGAGGTATGAAGCCCGTCTGCAGGCTGACACTGAGCATGGGTTACAGCAGCACCTTGACCTCTTACTGAGATTTGGTTCACACTTCCAAGAACAGCCTTCGCATTCGAGGCCGAGAATCTGGGGAAAAGTGGAAACACCTCCGAGTGTGGACTCGGGGCCTTAAAGCAGCCACCGATGATCCTCTTTGAATCTGCATTTGAAGTATTTCAATGAGGAGCTAAGAAACCTGTTGGATCAGAAGCACTGAGCACTCTTTGTGTAGTCTGTAAAATGATAACAGTATTACCAATTCCCTCCTATGAATATCATCTATTTAATGAGACTGTCTGTCGTTAACCATCTAGACAATATAGAGCCCCTTTGTTTGTGGTGGTGAATGTGACCGTGATGGAGGAGATCAGATGAAATGACAGTTTCGTTGGGGCTAGTAGCTGCCATTTCTAACAAAGATTATTCTGATTATTTGTTATTAAGGATTTGCTTTTTCTGTTATGTTTTTTGTGTTGGTTTTTGGTGGGTTTGGGGTAGTTTGGTTTTTTTTGTAAACTCTTAACAATAAACCCTTTATAGGTCAGTTGCAAGAGTCCTTATTACTGTCCAGCTTACCTTCCTGCCAGTTCAGGATTTGATATGCCTTTTGTGTGCTTTCTAATTTAATTCTGAAATGATAGGGCTTTCACTAGCAAATTTTTGGAAATTATTCAGGGGTGATTGCCCCAAATTTCTCCAACTCTTCAGATGTTTCTTAAAATAACCGTATCGTTTGTTTTATCCATATACTATTAGTCTAGATAAATGGAGAAGAATAGTGTTTCCTGGAAGCGAGTATAGACAGGCATCTTGGGATTTGAGTTAATGCAGTTGCAGTGCTTATACGTTATTGTTTTCAGTTCTCAGTTTTTTCTTACAGTATTTTCATTATAGATACGTATAGGTTAGGGTGACCCCTCCTGATCCTTGCGCTGTCATGTGGCAGGCAGTGGGACCGTGCAGGTACAAGAGTAGCTGTGCTGTGTGAGCCTCTGGATCCAGGAGGGAGAAAGCCTGCAAGGCAGCTGCAGTCTCTATTGGAGAGTCACCAAAAAGCCAGCTGTGTACCCAGTCCAGCCCTATCCCACATGAGGCAGGATTATTTCTGGGGAACTGCCATCTTTTTACCCTCAGGGGTCCCCTTTCTGCTTGCAGTTCTCAGAAATACATCTCGTAGCTTCCAGCTATATGAAAGTTTTAGTGTGCAACTCCTTAGGGTCAGGGAGGTTGGGCTTCTCACTGAATGGAGGTACGCTGTGTGGGCAGCTACACTACATAGGGATTCTTGTTTCCAGCTCTGAGAGTCGTATGGTTTGTTCAGAATAGTTTCCACTATGGCCTATACAAATTAGCAGAACTCTTTGGCAAAATCATTATCCTTATTTGCCTTCAAGGTCAGGTCCAGAGTTCACGTACAACAGCGTAATTTCACTGGCAATGTATTCTTCATACACTTAAACCATCTAAAGACCCAGCTGGAGGTTTGCAGGACACAGTTCTGGAAGCAGAACTGTGTATTCAGCCATACAGATTTCTAGTGCTTCACCTCTAGATATGACCATTTATCAGTAAATAGTGTAATAAGTGTACTTGTGACGCTTAGGTAAATCTACACTTATATTTAGAATAAAAGAAAAATGTTGTATTTCAACTGGGATAGACCATTTTCCTCTCAGCTGCATATCAAAATATTCACATAGCTGAAAGAGTTTCTAACAGAAATGAGCATTCATAACAGCAGTCAGCAACTCTTGCCATCAGAACATTTTACCAACAGTTAATGAAAACTGTCTACACACTGTTTTTTAAAACAATCAGTTCACATCCTAATTCTGAAAGCAAAACACTAGATATAACTCTTTTTTGAGGAAATAAAATAAGCTATTGGGTATCTTCTGCAGTTCCTGACAGTCTTGCCATTGAAAACCTCAAAAATATTAATCTCCCATAGATCACAGTGTAGATATTATCTCTCTAGCTCATTATTGCTAACGCACATTTCCATGCGCTGTTAGTACAGAGTGAATGAGCTTATGCAAATGTGGAGAGCTATCCCTAGACCAGACTTTCATTTTATTTTTATTATCAAATGGAGATTTTTTTTTTTAGTGTGATTTACTATGATGATAAAACAGGAAGGTTCATTTCCCTGGGCTTCCACAGCCCTGCCTGCCCATCTTTACAACAACATCAAATTAAAAGCAGATGCTGTCATGGGACAATGAAGTGCTCAACCTCATCAGTTTTCAGCTCCTTCATCCTTCATCATGAAGTGCTTTCCAGTGTTTTTCTGTCAGCTCCATTTTTGAAAAACTGCTTTCAGTGTTTCACAGTTTTTACAAGAAAATATTGTTGTGCCTCTGGTGCAGACAAGGAGAATTCTAATTTCATTTTAGTTAAGCACTGGCTTTCAGAAACCTGGGGGTTGATGGGGTCCATCTGTCAGAGAAAGGGAAGAGCATCTTCAGTCACAGGCTTGTCAAGCTGCTGAAGAGGGCTTTAAACTAAAGTTGCCAGGGGAGGGAAACCTCAGTCCATCCCACTCCTACCAGTTTGATGCCAGTGCCAGCAATAGATGCCCAGAGCCTGGAGAGGGATCACAGGTCAGCAG
>JAVJGG010000054.1:1327230-1351073 GCA_035590195.1 Aviceda cuculoides | reverse complement strand
GGAAGTACAGCTGCTTGAACTGGGAAATAATCCAACTGAAGTCCTTTTGTTTTTTGGTTGCTGCATTAAAAAAAAAAAAAGAAAAGAAAAAAGAAAGGAAAGATAAGAAAAAACCCCAAACCAACACTTTTCTCCCTGCCAAAAGTAAGCCCTCTTAGGTGTAGTTAAACCTATTTGCATTTATGGAGACTTCAACCAAATTTTAAACTGAGCAGGATACTATATGAAAGTTTCAAGAGTGTTAAATTACTTTTGAACAGTTACCCTAAATCTTTTGGGGCAGGGTCTATTCAGATCTTGTAGATGTAACTTTTTTTCTATCCTGTAAGCACGAAGTATACATCTGCAACACTGACTGTCATCTATGCTTGGCTTTCAGATTTGTACGTGTATGCAGTGTTTGTGTGTTCAATAGGAATCATCAGCGTCCTCCTTTTTACACTTGTCATTCTCTGTCAGTCAATTCTGAACAAGAGGAGATCCACAGGTGAGTGAAATGTCATTCTTGCTGACTGCAAAGGCCTTACCAAAGAGGGAGAGAGGGGAGAAGGAGAATCCAGAAAAAGCAGGAAAGAGAAATATCTCCTTGCCTTGATTTTAATTAAAAAAAAAAAAAAATTGGTAGGAAAAAACATTCTGCCAGCAAAACTAGAACAAAGGCATTTTGCTCCCTTTGAATAGCTATTTCACTTTAAATTTGCTTTGGAGTTTTCAAAATCTTTCAGCTTTGCATAAACATAAATTGAAGGGGTTTGGAACTTCTTTCAAAGAAGACCAAGTGCTGTATCATTAAACTGCATTCTGATCAGATCTAGCTAACGATTTGCATGAGTGACATTTCTGCAGACATTTAGAGGGTTTCAAAGCAGTCTTTTCTGTTCTGTTTTCTTCTCCCTTCCTGACTAGCTGTCAATATTCTTGGGAATATGGGGGTTGTTATTAGCACACTCTCATTTGTAGCATTCTTTGAAACTAAAGCATAATTTCATCATTCAGATCTGCCTTTTTATAATACTCTTTCAAGATCAAGGATTACTGTTTCATTCTTCTCTTCCTCGGGAAGGGTTTCTCAAAGAGGCTACACCTGCATGAAAGCAGCCCTGTTGTAATCAGAAATGCTATTTCAGATCTGTGGAGTAGCCAGTGCAGGCTCTACTTTCATTTCAGTTTAAGAGTGGTTTATTTGGAGACCTCACACAAGCTGTGAGGATGAGATACCAGCGTGCTTAGCAGCCACCATGTTAGAGGAGAGCATAAGAACCACCTCTGAACAGAAGCTTTCAAAAATGGTTTTGTCAGTGATTTGTCTTGATAATGACAGGAAAGAATTGTGACCTTGCTGCTTCTTCAGCATTACACACATAGCATGAAGGAATTAGTGACTCAGATACATGAGGCAGAAGACATGTAAGCCAAAAATAGATGTATACAGAAGTCCTTGCCTGACCACAATCACGTTTCAGGCTGTGGCTCCGTCTTCCTGGTAGTGTGCTCAGTAGAGTAACTCTGATTCTAACTGATCCCAACAACTCTACTTGCCAAGAGGAAGGAACAAGATCAATGTTATTCTTCCTACCCTGTTAAGTGATGACAAAGGTTTTGTGCCAAGGGAGTACCCACACTTAAGTATGTTGGTCGTGGTGAGTCACCCTGCAGCCACAAGCACTAGGCACACTGATGTGTCCTGGTTTTTCTTGAGCAGACATTGGGCTAGATTTTGCTTCTGGTTTTGTTGATTTACACTGCTGTAAGCATACAAGCAGCTTGGAGAAAAGGTCTCTTTACATTGAACCAACACCAGTAAAATATAGAAATAATACAGAATACAATATAGAGTAAGCATATACGACAGAGAAAAAGTAATTTCTTCTGAGCTGCTAAATCCTTTCTTCACTACCCTAATATCTGAATAATTGCAGGCTTCACCAAATTTTTATTTAGATTTTGAACATTACCCAGTAAACACTGGCAGCATTAAACTTATGGATTCAACGGAAATATAACAGAATAAATCTTAGCAGACAGGCACTCGGTGTACAGTGATAAGACTTTCAGGCAAGTCTTTCAGCTAGGACGGCCTAATCAGACTATTTTACGGAGCCATGTTAATTGTCTCAGCATCCAGTCAAGCATCAGGGAATTAAAATTTCTGAAGCAGCAGTGGAAGAAGCATTACTGACAGACACAGTCTCCACTGGCCCCATATTGCCTTTTCTCCCCACAGCCTCTGGGCCATGGCAGCAAGCTCAGCCCTGAACCTCTGCCCCAGGGAGCAGCCGTTTGTATGGGCACAGGGCACAAAGAGCCCCCTCCTCCCACAAAAATCCTCTACCCCCTCCAGAGGCACCTTCCAGGGGCTAGGGTCTGACCACAAGACACCCATCCTGTCAGCCAGCAGCAGTGCTCTCTCATTCAGACTGTTAGAATAAGGCATTACACCTCAAAAAGTGTTATCTTACCTTCTCTCCACCCTCAGCACGCTGTACCTCCATCCTGGGCTGGAATAGGCAGATGCTAGTATTCATGAGAAAAGAGCCTGAAGTGAAATCATGAAGTCCATCCTTCCTTGAGAAAAGGAGAAAAGAGAGGGACAGCAAAGCAAACCTCCCTCGGCATCACCCCGAGCCTCCAGGCAGACACCAGGCACAGCCTTCTTCCACCTTCAGTGAGACGGCTGCTGCATCTTCTTCCTCAGAGGCCCTCCAAGAGAAGCCTGGCTCTGCTTTTCTCCCTGAGACCAGGTCAGGGGCCCAGGCCTACTGTTCTCCTGTACATCTAAAAAAGGTCAGACAGATAGATGGAAGCGCTGCCCCTTAGACACAGCCCCTGTGTTAGCCCCAGTTCCTAGTGCTCTCAGCTCCCCTTTCCTTAGGACTAAAACGTACCCCCCCTAGGAGCTGTGTAGCTTCCTTAGAATGGGAGAATTTGGGTAAGACCAAGTATGAAAGCTTTCCTGTGGAGAGGGACATAATCATGTAAGTGCACTGTTGTCTGGTTTTCATGGCCTTTTAAAGAACGGAGAACATGAAGGGACGGAGGTGTCTATGTTGGATTGAACTTCACGTCATGGCCCAGGGATGCACCCTCTTTTCCTTCTGAGAAATAAGTTGGCAGTAGGTTGACCAGAAGAGCCAGAGCCTCTCCTCCTGGCTCCATGTCTCTACCCTCAGCACAGCTTGGGCAGAGCACAGAAGCCACTAAGCCACAAAAGAGCATCTTAATAACCCTGGCTCCTAAAAGACTGCAGGGGAGGGGAGCTCCCCTTGCTCAGGACTACTGGTTCAAAGGAATACGAAGCAGAAGGATTTATACAGCTCACACATACAGCTGTCAGAGACAGGATAGTGGCTGGACTGGACCTCTGATCCCATCCCAGGAGGGAATCGCTTTATGCCTGAGGCCACAATCTAGCTTATATTAGGAACAGCAGTGGCTCCTGTGGGTGAATGGTTTATTTCAGGCTTCTGGAAATAAATAGAGGCACCACAAGGGAAATAAAAGTCTTCAAAGTGAAATTACTGGCCTGCTGTGCTTTTCCTTAGCAAGCTGTCTTTTGGCTGGGCTGACTGCTGGAATGTGTGTTGCCCAGCACTTCCACAGCAGATTTTTGGTGGTGTTTGATACATTCCCCTCTCCCAAGCCCAGCTATGTCTTTGAGTCAGGCTACATTTTACAGCACAATATAATGTACTGTGATGATTAGCAGCTCTCCCAGTTTAACAATCTGGCAACTCCAAAGTCTCAGCAACACAGGTCTAACTGCATTGACCATTTGTAACTCATAAACTGTGTTGGTGTGAAGCCACATTTTCTTTCTTTTTTTTTTTTTTTTGTTTCTTTAACAGTGAAGCATTACCTGGTGAAATGCCCCCAGAACAGGTAGGAGATTACGCTTCTCTTGACTATAACCCAAGGCACTAGTTCTGGTTTTGTTTTCTTATGTATGCTGAAGAAGATGAGTAATGTTTTCCAAAATGCCTGCAGGAGGTTAAAATGTCCCAGCTCCATGACTCACGAACATGCCTGCAAGCCATTATCTGCTGTGCATGATAAGGGAGATATACCTGGGCTATGTAGCTGCAGGTCTTGCAGGTGCTTCAGTGACAAGCCTCTCCTTGAGGCTCCGAATTGCTTTCTGGAGAAGCCTGCTTTCATCCTGTGTGGCTTTCTGGGGTTTCCCAATACCTCACCAGATGGTAATGACTTAAACCATCCAGGGACATAGAACAAAACACAATGTTACCCAGTAATTCCTGCACCCAGGAACTGGGAGTGGGGCTCAAAAGCAGATTTGCAAGGCCTGTAGTCTATTTCCAGCTGAAGACTCCAAGTGATGGGAAAAATCCTACTTCTGCTGCAGTCATTAATCACTGTCCCTTTAAATATCACTGACTACCAAAAGGTTTTGATTGTGTGGTGCTATAAAACTGATATTCATCATATGATTTTCCTGAGATATAAATTGTGCTGGAACTGCAGTAAAAAAAAAAAGATGATAGAAGTATTTTACAAACAAAAAAGATTAAAGAGAGATGCCTTATAACAACACAGAACAGCTGTTTCCCAGTTTTCAATGACATAAAACATATGTTTCTAGCCTTGTAGTTTGAATCCAGTATCACTAGGTATCACAGATACTATTTCTCATAGTATCTTTTTAGATACTATGAGATTCAATGCCAAGTATAGCATAGCCTAGATCCTCAAACAGTGTAATTTTTAGTGCATTCTCATGGGATTATCACTGTATTCAATCTAACCGACACTCAGATGTAACCGAAGTCGCAACAAAGCAACAGAGTTCAGGAGAGGCCAGTACAAACTGAAATTTCCATTATTCATGGCGAGATCTTTGTTCTGTGACCCTGACCAGCCATTGCACCACACCAAAAATTTACAGAGACAGCTCAGCAGTTTTCATTTTTCCCTGGATGCTTTCTCTTCCCCCTTCTTTATTAGCTGCTAGGACAAAGTTGGAACCACAAAAGCAAAAAAAAGAAGGGGGAGGGGGAGGAAATCAAAGTAGATTGGTAGAGAACACAAGAAGAGGAGAAAAATGAGACCAGACTGAAAAGATGACTGAAAAAATGGAACATGGCAGTCAGATAAAAAGACTTGTACTACAGAATCTGCCTCTTTGGGAAGAGATGATGTGGTAGTGATATTACTGCAAACACTAAACTTAGGAGGCTGAATAGCAGAGGGAAAACAAGCCAGCATGATTTCTTCACTGTAAAATGGAATCTCTGGAAGCGAAAGAAATGCGTGACTCTACGGATAAAAATGTGGTTTCATATATTTCAGTGTGACAAGATATGCTAATGAAAGCCCTGATCCCACAAAGGCATGTCTAAAGCACATTGCCTTCAGGGCTTTAAATTCAAATAGCTATGAAAGTGTTACCAGTATCATCATTTTTGTTATGTTTCACACTTGGTACCATGTATTTTCCACCCTCTGCTCAAAACACAAACCATTAATTCCTTTGAACTCATGTCTCTTCACCTGCGCATTCCTTGTCTTGGAACTTAATTCAACACATTTAGACCCAAACCCAGTGTCTAAATATCCATTAGGCCAAACTGATGAACTAATTTGCATGAGATTCCTACCAGTCAAATGACTATGCTGTGCAAAATTCAGCCTTGATTAGAAAGGCTCAGCTCCAACTCCCTCAGTGATATTTCAAACTCAGAGCAGAATCCAGTTTCAAAATTACATTAATAGTTTGGTGTCTAAGAAGTGTCTGTACTCCCACTGCAGTAATACCTAAGCATCTTAAAGTATTTTATGTCTTGACATCATAATGATGTTTTTACTTAATTGGAATCTGAAGCACAAAGGGCTAAGTGATTTGCCCCCAGTCTCTCAAAATGGCCTTGGTAGAAGAGAAAATGAAATCCAGATTTCCTGAGTACAACAAAGCAAATGTTTAGGTTTTGGTTTGCTACTTGACCAATAACAAATTAAGGAAAAAAAAATGAGTTAACCAAACCCCGTCTCTTTCCCACATTTTAAAAATAAATACCTAAATAAAAAGTACAGTTATTTTGGGTTTTCCAAACCACCTAATTCCATTTTATGGGGTTTTCTTTTCTTTAAATACGCTCCTTTTTATTATCTTCCTTGTTATTAAATCATTTTGTCAGTTTTCAGACCCAGAAAACCCCAGGAGGTGTAGCTTTGAAAATAGGAATTATTTTTTTCTGTCATTTATATTTGTTTTGGCCTGAATGCTCCAGTCCTTCAGTGACTGCTCTTCTGGAAGCAAATAATTTGAGGTGAAAAAATTGTTCACCTCAGAAAGCTGTCCATCTCGATACCTTGGTTCCACAGTACCAATCTAACATCGTAGGAACAAATTCTGCCAGACTGAACCAGAACAAAGTACCCAGTCCATCTCTGGCACCTTTTCACACAGCTTCCCTATTTGGAAAATACCAAAGCAGCTCCCAGTTCACTCAAGTGAATTTTTTCGCATCCCCCTGAAGATCTTTGACAGTGGAAAAATAGCTGAGTTAGATGACAACAGGAAAAGTCCCACATCCTTGACTCTAATAAGGATAGTAAAGCCAAAATTGTAGTAGTTTTCCAGCTCTTGGGACAGCCATGACCTCCAGGGAAACTGCTGTCCTAGTGCCACGATTGTTAGACATCTTCCACAGGTTTTTCCCCCAAACTCCTGTATTTTTCTTACTCTCTAAAAACTCATTAGATTCTTCAAGAAATGCACAATCTGACACTGTTGAAATAGAAGCCAGGAGGCTGGAGGAGGAGCTGGAGATAAAAAACTAACTTTCCTTTTAGACATAGAACAAGACAAGCTCACAAAGAGGCAGTGTTTTGGAGCCAAGGAATCTTTTCTGGGCCTCCTTGTTTGGTTTGAGGAGCTCAGTTCTAAGACAGCAAGTACAGTTATTGTATCTCCCAGAATTAGTTAACCCTGTATGGCCCTGGCATTTAAAAGAAAAGCGTAAGCCACAAATAAATTTCTCTGTAGCTTCACTTTTTCAGTAGCAAAGCAGGAATAATAACTAAGGCAATGAATTAACACTAAGCCTTTTCATGTATTGTGCTTAAAGTAGCTATATCAGAATAATAGCATCTTTAAGCTACACATCTGCCTTAATGACCTTGGATTATTAAAACCAAAAACATTTAAAAAATCATTCTCATCTCCTTTTTGATATTCCTTGTTCTTTGCAGTTTGCTGTGTTTGGGCAATGGAGCCAGGCAGGACAGTTTCATTTCCTGCTGGTTTTAAACCATGTCATGTTTTGATTTTAATATAGAAACAAATGGTGGTTGTGGGGTAGGTTCACAATAGTGCAGGCAGACTTTGAAATTATTTTAATGCAACCCTCAGTTTACATAACTGATGTGATTCATTTATAAATCATGAAAATATTTTACCTTTTAAACACTTTTTAAAAAGTTTGGCTGCAAACCTATGTTTTGGACTGAGTACATGGAACAAAACTCAGGAAAATCAGCAAATCAGAGTCTTTTTGTAATCTACGCAAGTGTAAATCCAGAGTGATTTTACCAATGGTAGTGACATTCATTTGAATTTACAGCTGTGTAAAATGATAATGTCTGTTATTTTGTTATTCTTGTGTGAGCAATAGCTGAGACATCTTAACTTTCATTAAGGCTTTGGCCCAGTTAGAATATTTTATTCTATTAATATAAAGAGAATATTTCATTATGCAAAAGAACCTGGAGAGGAACAGGAACTTGGGACAAATGATTTAAAATTCAGTGAAACCAGTGTTGTCAGTGTTACGACTGTGGAGACCCTGGTGGGATCCCATTGTCTGGTGTAACTCACCAGCACAGAACAGAAAGGTCCCCACAACCATACTGCATTAATCTTTCCCAGGATGAGCCCATGGTCAGATGCATCTGAGCAACAAGTGCTTACCAAGTCACCTCCACCACCATAGTCATCATAACTAATTGCTATAACACTCTCCTCCCACCCCAGCTGTAAGTTAAGATTTCTTTCATTACCAGTTAAGCCAATGCAATTTCATTTCACGTTAGTTGCAAGCTAGGAGCACTTGCACAGTCACTTACCACAGCTCAGCTGACACACAGTGACAATCGCTGTAACGTGACTGTGTATTCAAGCCCCCGTTTAACATCTTTGTCGGTGGAATGGACAGTGGAATTGAGTGCACCCTCAGCAAGTCTACTGACAACACAAAGCTGCGTGGTGAGGTCAACATGCTGGAGGGGAGGGATGCCATCTAGAGGGACCTTAACAGGCTTGAGAGGTGGGCTTATGGGAACCTCAAGAAGTTCAACAAGACCAAGTGCAAGGTCCTGCACATGGGTCAGGGCAATCCCAAATGCAAATACAGGCTGGGTGATGAGTAGATTGAGAGCAGCCCTGTGGAGAAGGACTTGGGGTTATTAATGGATGAAAAACTGAATATGAGTCAGCAATGTGCGCTTGCAGCCCAGAAAGACAGTCGCATTCTGGGCAGTGTCAAAAGCAGTGTGAGGGAGATGTGATTCTCCCCCTCTACTCCACTCTTGTGAGACCCCACCTGGAGTACTATGTTCAGCTCTGGGGCCCCCAACATAAGAAGGATGTGGACCTGTTGGAGCAAGTCCAGAGGAGGGCCACGAAGATAATCAATGGGCTGGAGCACCTTTCCTGTGAAAACAGGCTGAGAGAGTTGGGGTTGTTCAGCCTGGAGAAGAGAAGGCTCCAGGGAGACCTTATAGTGGCCTTCCAGTATCTAAAGGGGGCCTACAAGAAAGCTGGAGAGGGACTTTTTAGTAGGGCCTGTAGTGATAGGACAAGAAATGGCTTTAAACTGAAAGAGAGTAGATTTAGATTAGGTATTAGGAAGGAATTCTTCACTGTGAGGGTGGTGAGGCACTGGAACAGGTTGCCCAGAGAGGTTGTGGATGCCCCATCCCTGGACGTGTTCAAGGCCAGGTTGGATGGGGCTTTGAGCAACCTGGTCTAGTGGAAGGTGTCCCTGCCCATGGCAGGGGGTTTGGAACTACATGATCTTTAAGGTCCCTTTGACCACTGGCAAATAGATGACCTGCTTTTTGTAGCAATGGCATGGCTACACAAGCTCCAGTCTCCCTCCCTGTCAGCATGTATTCATTTTAGGCTTCTGCATTAACCCCCACAGACAGACATAAATGAAATATTAAAATTACCTTTTGTCCCCATTTCCTCCCTGCATTTGAAGCAGCATGGATGTATAAGAGTAGAGCGGGGGCAGTTGCTGGCAGTACTAGTGAAGAACTGGTCAGCGGAATAATACTCATCCACATCCTCAGCTCCATGACAGACCACATGCCATATCATTAACTGTGTGTCTCATCCACTTAGCCTAGTGTGAGGGCTCTGTCTGCCTGAATCAGAGTCACTAGGGGTAGTTTGTGGGACCCTGAAGAAAAGCCGATTCCATCAGCGTGCTAGGCAGCAGTACCTTAAAAGACTTTGCTAAAAAATCTTGAGCAGTTTATTGTAACTATACTTCCACTTATTTAAAATCTTTGCAACTCAGAAATGGTCTGGAAATGGCCTATACTAACTATTCAGTCTGATCTGGTGTGTGAATGGTGAACAAAAGAGAAAACCCACTGAAACTCCTGTTGCCGTTTGCTTGCAGTGCTTCAATACTAGCTCTTCACATTTGCCCACCTAAACCATTCAGTGTTGCACAAGTAAAGCTTCAGCCTGAAATACTGCAGGAGAGCCAGGAAAAAAAAAAAAAAAAAGCTTCTGTTTTGTGTGGAGTTTATGGTGGTGATTGTAATTCGACTGTTTTTTTTGTCTTTTTTCAAAGTTTCCCAACTGTTGCAAATAAGTGTATGGTGCTATACAGCAGCATGTAGCCACTGCGGTCTGGCTGGCTTGATCCGCTTGTGAGTTGTGCTGGAGGGTGTGAGCAGCGCAAAAAAGTATGTTCCTGGAGCAGTTCGTAATCCCCAGGTCCGAAGTCACTTTTACACATTACGTACAAAGCTGTTTTTCTGGGCTGTGGTGCCTTTAAATCTACTTTAATCTGGAATAAGTACATAATGTTTTAGAGTTACAGAAACCAGAGTCACAGGGTTATAGTAAACGAAATAACTTAACCAGGATTACCTGTAACTTTTAATAGCAGACTGATAAGTGGTTGGATTTGTTATCATTATTTATCCAGGAATTTCTCTTGGGCAGACAAGGTCTGAATTAAAGGACTATTTTGGAAATAAGAACCTCTTGTTCAGGCCAGCGGCTATGTTTTAAGAGCAATCATTTATCGTCTTTAATGAAATTTTAAAATTTCTCCTTGAGTTTAAACTTTGCTTATGATGCTATACTGGGCTTAAGTAAATCAATAAATCAAAAGTAAGCACTGGAAAAGGAAGCTAGTTCTCTGGTTTATACCTCTGCATCTAAAGAGAGGAAGATAACATTGTAATTGGATAGTAATTCTGTTTAGCTGCTGCCTCCATATATTCAGAGAGAACATCCTTGAAGGTAGTGATGGGGTTTAATGAACTGTTGTTATTCCCTAATGCTTGGGAGGTAGTGATGGAATTACTGTGCAACCAGGATGGGTAATCTAAAGATACAATGCTGGCTTTGTTCCTTATTTGAAAATAGAAGTTTAATCTCAAATGAGATGTCAATTTACCTATGTGTTACTTTCTATAGACAGGGATTTCCTTGTTAGCTTAAGCAGATCTTTCCTGTTTAAAAATAAGTTGTACACTCAGGTTAGAATATTGGCATTGCCTTAAAATTCCAGCCTCATGTTTCATAATAACCTAGAGGGTTATTAGGAGGGATTATAGTAGGAGGTTCATTGTGCCTTCATAATCAAAATAATTGGATTTTCACAGTAATCAGAAACAGGGTGCCTTCCTACACTTCTGAAATTCTTAGGCTGTGCAAAACACTACTTACTTGTTTGAATTCTGACCTTGGGTTAGCTTTAAATGCAGAAGCTAGTATAGTTGGGAATGTAGACAAGTCAAGAAAGAATATATCCTTTTTCTTAAGAAAAAAATAATCTTATTTTGTGTTTAGTTCTAGATATGCTTCAAAGTGGAGGTTACCGAAGTCCAGGAGGATTAAAGTAAATTCCTATTTTAGGGACAGTTGGTAATATTTTGCCTCAGATTAATCTTTATTTTTACCTTTGATTTTCAGAGATTATATTTTCAAGGGACAACCTTGAATAGAAATGGTACTCATCAATATGAAAAGGTACTGTCAGTTGATGCAGTTGTGTTAAATTTGGCTTAGAGGCTGGTTTTTTTTTCCACAACAGTTCTTACTCACTTCCTACTAATAGGCTGAAGGGTTTTTTGCTGCAGTTGACCTCTGTATGTCCAAGATCCATGTCTGCTCATGACATGAATATGGTTCAGCAGAAGTGCTGCTCTCAGCTCCCCTTTCTTGCTTTTACAGTGCTCAGGTCTCAACCTTGTAAGACTGCTTGGGTATTGGACCCATCTCTTTACTACAACTTGCAGCATGATATTCTAGTTGTTCTTTTGCTCCTCAGTTTTATCCTTCTGAACACCTTTGCCTGTAGGACATTTCCAGAAGCTTTCATTTCCTTTTTGCTTCAGGATGCTCATTTCTGCTGACCTGCCTCCTTAGTCTGAGTCCTGTAGATCTCTTATAACAATAATTCAGATAGATTTTCCTTGGATTATGAGAGGTAATTATGAGAAGAGAAAGCCTTCGCTTCAGAGTCTTCCATCTCTACTCACCTGACTCACCTCTTCTACAGCTTCATTAATTTTCGAAATATGGGAGGGAAGGCTAAATGGGCCTCAACATAATTACCGACATAAGGGCTCATCACTCTTTTACAATATGATTTTTTCAATGAAGTTTAGCAATGTGTTAAGAAAAATATGCAAAATATGCCAAGAAGCCATGTGATGAAATCACAGTGCAAATTTTTATAAACTGAACCTCAAACATGTTTAGAGCTTTCTTTGTAGCTGACTCTCTGCAGCTGACTTTCTGGCTGTCCATTGGAGAAGAATGGGGTTTTATCTTAATATTACCCCCCTGCAAAAAAAAGTCTAATTAAAGAAATGAAATGTAATTCTATAGGCCCTTGTGAGTTAATTTCAGGTAATACAACTTGGCTGCTACATGTTTCAGTACAATGATCTATTTTAATATGATTTTAACTGATAGGTTATGTAGAAACTAAGCCTGATGCCTTTTTCTGTCTTTTTCATACTTGTAAAAACATTTGCTTGAAAACCAAATAAAGTGATATAAGTATGATGCCACTTAACACCAGTTTCATGTAATGAAACCAACTGATGTTTGTGTAGCACTCTCATAATCTCCAACAACAGTCACTACATAAGAGTGCAAATTTTTATCAGAATTTTTTGAACTCTGTTGGTCATGAGAAACTTGCCACATTTGGCACCAAAATGAGGCCTTGTTAAATTTTAGTGGAGAGTGTGTTGATTATGTGGAGATGCAGGCTGCAAAAGTATGAGTCAAAGTAAATGAGCCCAGATCTTCATCCAGCATAACAGTGCCTTCTGCACTGGGAAGTAGCAGAAAGTCAGGAAAAGCTCGTGTAACTTTGTCACAACCTGTCACACGCAGCTACTATCGGTAGTGGGTACTGTTGGGTAGATACCCACTCTCCTGCCACATTAGCATTTCACAGGTTTGAGTTGTTCAAGAAAGATGTTACTTTAAGTTAAAACCTAATGGAACTCTGCTAAATCTGAATGCAGCTCTGCTCTGGAGAAAGGAATGATTTCGTTGTCAACATTGACTAGAATTTGAATGGAACTGCTTAAAAACCAAGATACTTATCGTTGCAAAGTTAGTCATTTTGTGCTAGCCTATGCATGAGTGCTCTTTTAGACTGAAAAAAAATCAGGAGAACTTTTAGCACAGAAATAAACATGGGTGAAATTTAAGTGCTACACCTCTTCAAGGACAATTTAATTATCACTTGTAAAATAGTTGACTGGGTGCCAGTGAGTAGAAATGTATGAAACATACATGCATATACACAGGTATTTATTGTAGGTAAGATGGAGGCAGTGTGCATCCATGTTAAATCTATCAACGTATGATGAATTTTGCAAACAATTCATTAGAAAGATATAGCGAAGGAAAACTAACATAAGGATAACCCAACTGCTTAGGAGTAACAATAAAATTATACAACAGTTTAATAAGGGAATACAGATTACTGAAACCAGCTGGATATATAGAAGGAGCCTGCACAGTGGGATAAAGCTCTACAAATTCAAATTTGCACAAGAGTAGCTTCAGTTTGCTTTGTGAAAATTGCTGGGGTACCTTACCATAAATAGTCGGGACTTTAGAGTTACATACATTAACACAGGAAAAAAATCAGCTGGCTATTTAAAGTGCACTATGGTGACAGTTTTGAATGTACAGTGAATGAACTGGGGTGGAGGCAGCTTTTATGGGGAGCAAATCAACTTCAAGACGGGGCTTTTCATTACATAGTTGCTGTATATTTTAAGATACTGTTTCTAGACTCTGTAAGTAGGTAATGATGTGGACATCAGGAATGCAGTAGTTTGCAAAACCTATATGATCATTTAGTACAGACAGGGGCACAAATTCGTCAAGGGTAAAAGTTGTTCAGAAGGCTGGACACTTGTTCTCGAGGAAAAAAAGAAAGAGTAAATCCCATAGGCTAATGTCATACAGGTTTTACTTCTTAAATTTTGATGATTTTATAAACATGGAGATTACTCGTGTTGTTAGAATGGCTAAAAGATAAAACAGTGCCTTATAGAAATATTAAATGTAAAAAAGTCACTACATTTAAAAATACATTTTAAAGTATATTTGATTAAAGAGTTAAGTATATAAAAGGTTCCGCTTTTTATTTTACTTCTTGAAAAATTCAGTAAATCTGATCCATATTCATTCCAGCTACATCAACATCTTTTTCTATGTGCAGTTTAGAATCCGCCCCACAATTTATCTTTAGCTGGAGCAGCCTTTAAGTTCATATTTTTGTCATTTATTTTATTAATCTATATCACTTCCTTGCCATTTGATCAACTCATCTTAATTTCAGTTTCTTTTATTTCTGCATTCACTTCACTTCATGTGAGTGACCAAGTCTGTCTTTTACATTACACATACATAGATTTTAATTTTTAGTTTTACTAGAACCTTTTATTATCTAGGATTAGTGTCACCTTGTGCTATTTGCTTTAAGAAGCTTTGGTACAGTATCAGAAATCACAGTGGAGAGCACCAGGAGCAGTAACCACTGAAACCAGCTAATTGAATTTATTCCCTCTCCTGAGGTGCCTTCGTGTGGTATCACTAGGGTGGGGTGTCACTCTCCTTGATTAACAAGACATGGAAATTCACTATAAAAAGTGCACAAGCCCAGCTCAAAGCTGCGCTCAGTAGGTCACCAGTCATTTCTGGGACTGTCACTGTGCCAGCAGTAGCACAGACCCCTTCCTTCTCATCTGTCACATCCGTGACTCCACAAGCTCAGCAGGATCCGGCGCTGACTCCTGATGGGGGCTGACATTTACTCCCGTTTTTGTACTGCGTGCCAATTGGTTTGGCACTGAAGGTCAGTTTTTCTAACGTATTCTGCATGAGGCGGACACATCTTTTCAGCACTCAACTGTTTCTGTTCAGTAGGTCAGCGCAGAGCCTTTAATCGGTCTGGATTATACAAAGAGATGCATAGTGCAGTATGCCATTCACTGGATATGATTATAATGACCAAATTTCAGCTGTTCCAAGCAGGCGATCCCTATCAGTCCTTTCCAAAGTGCCTCAGTATGCAGCATCATCATCTCAATTCAACAATGATCAATGCACAGTGTAATGTTTTCTTTATGTTGAATAATAGATCACAAAACCTACGTTCACCTACTGACATACGACACTAAATAGATGTGTCATTGGGCATCTTCCAGTCTCAACATCAGCATATACCTACTACACATGTCCTCTAGCACAGGTACTTTCCTAAGTGTCTTTCTGCATGCTGTCAAAGCTCCTCTTTCCTTTTGACATCTTCACAACTCCTTTAGGTCCACTGTATATATCACTCTTGCAATGTAATGACTCCAAATCCTGCTATGCAGTTCATTTGTTTGCAATATACCACAGTCGCTTCTAATGCAAGTAACTTCACACTCAAAAGTTTTAAGTCCGTGTCATCTTTTCTCTTACCTTGAAAATTCATAGATGATCTCTTTTCTTCCTCTGCATGTAAATTATGAGAAGTTAAAAAATTCTTCGCTGCCTTGTGTTGGGGTGGGGGGTTTTTTGCAGTCTCACTAAAACTCTTCTGTCTCAGCTCAGGAATCTGTGACCTCTTGGGCCATTTTTTGATCAGCTGACTTTTAATTGCAATATTGTTCTTCTAGGTATAGTCAGTGAGTCTGTGCAGTACTTCTCACGTGGAAGGTTTTTATAACTATTTTCAAATTTAGCAACCTTAGCCTTTCCAGCTTTTCTGATGTTTTGGGAGTCTTTGTCCTTTTAAGTTTTTGGCTGTAAGTATTTTACAGCTTCCCACTGTAATTACTCAGATAATATTACGCTACAGTAGCTCAAGCCTGATTGTTTAAGTGTCCTGAGCAGGACATTTAATGACAAATTACTTCTACAAACATAGCTTGATACTTGACATTTCTATACAGAAGACATTAAACGAGATTAATTCTTCCCCTTTGGGCTCAGGGCAGTTCTCATCTGTGTGAGTGATCCTATTGACTATAAAAGGACGTTTCATATCAGTCATGATTGTAGGAATGGACTCTTGTCTTCATATTTTGGAGACAATTTAAGGCCTATTCAGCAGCAGCTGCTTGTGGCATGGAGTAGGATATGTATCCTGTGCCAAGTGGTCAGGTTCACACAGCTTATTGCTCGTCCCACTCCAATGAAAACCAGAAAGCCGTCCTGGTTGTCCTCTCCATTGCTCTTCCTGAAAAACAACAACTGTCAGAACATATTGTGGAATAAGAATGAATGGAGCAATATTACACATGATTTCTTTTTTTCCTTCTTTTTTTTTTTTCTAAGTGCAAGAGCTATGAGTTTGCTGTTGCTCCAGTCGTTGTCTGGTAGTTTTGCTAAGTGTAGTAAATGTTCTGAAGTTTCGCATCTAAATAACAAGGGGCTTCTTTACTCAGTATTATCACTGGAAAATCTACAGATTAGTTATAAAGTATCATTTGTAAGTATCTGCCAATTATTCTGCAGTTTGAAGTCTCAGATTTTTTCATCTTCCATCCAATTCACCTGCAGGGATTGCCTTTTTCATAGGCCATTCACTGTGTCAAGAGAAATGCTCAGGAAAGATATTGTACCTAAGAGAATGAGACAAATCCTGCATTTTCCCCAGTGATTTCTGGGACTTAATTTCTTCTGCCAGTAATGATTCAGTTATAAGCATTCTTCATGCAAGTCCATCTTTATAAAAGGACATTGTGTTTTGATTATTTAGAACTTGAAGTCACAAAGGGCATGTTGTAATTAGGTTTATTTCAGTAGGAATTGAAAATGTGTTGTAGTAGTCAGAATCCCCAAGGGAAGGTTTCTAATAAAATCTCCATTGAATTTATTCATATGTGGAAAGAACAGTCAATATTTGAGGTATGAAATGTCAATAAATGTAAAAAACTGTTAGCATTCAGTGTATGCTACAGTGCACGGCCTTGCCAGTTAGAATATTGCAGCTTTGTTTCCCAAAGCTTCTATGTGCTTTTAAAAATATAATCTCTAAAGGAAAATAGAATTAGTCTGTTAAAAACAGAGCTTCCTAGTCATGAAAATGAGTAGTTTAATATAAGATATAATCTAAAATCTATATATTTAAAAAGCTATCTTACAGAAGTAAAAGGCAAAACATCCATAATGTTTTTCATTACCATGAATGCAGGTGAGAGGATCATTTTCTAACATTCATGCATGTGGGGATTCGCTGGCATCCTAATGGTGGCAGAGGCCACTCAGCTGTCTGCTTGCTATTTTATCTTCTCCACTGGCTTGGATAAATGATAGCAATATAAAAAGTGTTAAGGCAGAGAAAATATGGCAGAATGTTATTCCATTAACTTCATGTCCTCTTGAATAAACTTCTAAATTACACATGGATTCCTGTGATACCTACCAGTCCTGAGTTCACTGCCAAATCCTAAATCAGTGGCAAAGGGGGAAGTTTTTCTTTTCCAGTCAGTTCTTCAGGGATGGTACCGTCTGCTTCCATAGCCCCAAACAAACCACCAGTAGTAATTTAGAACAAAAATGCCCCTAGGTGGGATAATTTTCCCTCAGGGGCTGCAGTGTTACAAAGCACACGACATAGGATCCAGTTTCACGTCTATTCTCTGATAAGGAAGCACTGCCTGGAAGCCATTTAGGTCTCTCCTACGTTATGTGTCTTTTCTTTTGCTGACCAGCCATCCACAGGAATGTGTTCCTTTTAGCCTCTTGCTCTAAAACTCATAAGGCAAGTGTTGACCTGCACTGAGTGAACCGAGCAGTTGGGTTGGACTTTCTTCAGCCTGTTGTCTTCTTCCTCTTCAGTGGAGATCCATTTGTATCCCCCTGCCACCACAACTTCAAGGAATCAGTGAGCATCATTTAAATCCTGAGAGCTGGCAATGTATTTACTGCATTAGAAACATGGTTTTCTTGGTTGGGGGTGGGGGGAAGCTTAGTTTCCAGTACAAAATTCCTGCTTAGAAATTAAAAATGCATTTTTCATTAATATTCTCTAACACTAACTTTAAATATCCCATGTGTTTTCTATATTATCTGTGGAAAAGCCTGAGTTAATTCAAGTAAATTCCACGTGTTTTTTTCATTGAATAAATGGAAACATAGCAAATTATTTGCCTATGAGTTAAATTACCACTGTGAGAAAAAATTTAGGAATTTTAAATGCTGCTGTAGAGAAGCAGATGTTTAACTCCCAACAGCTGCTCTGTAGCTTTCCGCTGTCACCTTTCTGCCTTCTCTAGCCAGCACCTATGAGACTGAAATGAATTGAAAATTTTTGCTAACTTGCAAATGCGAGTTACTTCACATGGCGTACTGAGACTACATTAAACACTTTGGCAGGTTTCCAGAGTCCCTTTCTTTTTGTGCTATATAGGTTTATTCAGTAATGAACAGAATTTGATTTTTTTTTGAAAAAGGAGTTTGTGCATGACTGCCTACCATGCTCTATATCTATCTACATGTCTATCACATTGCCTGTTTCTCATCTAGAGTCCATTTTGGGGTGAAAAAAGGTAAATGTTGTTCATTTACAGTACCCTTTGCCTATGCCTTCCATAGCTTTGCAGTTTTGGAAGCCAGACCAGCTACATTCACACAAACACACACACAGGCGCGCGCACACATGCACACACATGGTCCAAACATCTTCGTTACTGTTTGTGTTGTTTTATCCATCCTTCAGGTCTCCTGTAATGGCTGGAGGTCTATTTGCCGTTAACCGGAAATGGTTTTGGCAGCTGGGAGGCTATGACCCAGGATTAGAAATATGGGGAGGAGAGCAGTATGAAATCTCCTTTAAGGTAAGTCCTTTAAGGTAAATTAAGGTAAGGTAAGTACAATACTACTTTTTTCTTTAGGAATTCCCACTAATTTCAGAGAATTATGCCATAAACATACGCTCCAGAAGCCATATAAAAATCACACTGAGTGCAGTTCCCTCTGAAAATGTGGTAGCTTACCACCATCAAAGAATGAAGTTCTACCTTGTCCCTTTCACCTTCTCTCAGATGCTGCGTTTACTTCATGCTCAAGTGCTGAGCTCATCTTAATAAGCCCACAGAGAACTAATCCAGAAAAAAAGAAAACTGCATAATTTTCTGCCCAGATCAACAAGTTTAATCATCTCTGGGGGTAGGCTCCCCTGGAGTCAGCTCAGGGAAATGGGTGGAAATGTAAAGAGAAAGTTGTAGGCAGAAGGACCCCTTTCACTAGGCCAGCTTGTCTGCTGTGAGCTGTTATCTACAGGCCAGCTTTTCAAAGTCAGATGATTTTTTTAATTGCATTTGAATTATTGTAATGACAAAATATATGGGGAGTTTTCAAGTGCTCAGGTTATGTACAACCAGCTATGGTATATCCTTATGCCCTCCAAGTGCACATGTGTATTCAAATCAGTTACTTGGCTTTTACATGTCAGGTTGAAAGTCTTGTTACTTTCCACATGTTAAATAGGTATTTCAATTAGTTTTGACTAACATGTCTAATTTTGAAAATTGAGTTTATTGTGGTCCAGTATACTCAAAGACATAAGAACTTTACCTCATGGCCTCTACATGCAAAGATTTTCAATGACTTGATAGAATTTCATGACATAGATGAATTGAGTCAAGCATATTTGCATAAAGCTTGGAACTGAAATTATGATTCGCATTTAGCTTCAGGATCTTTCCAACCTACTTCCAAACTCCGACAGTGTAAAGCTCAGTAAATAAATTTACTATGTCAGCCATGACTAATATCATACATCTTGCTGAATCTGAGTTTCAGCAGTGATTAAAACAACAGAGCTGAGGCCATTCTTTCGAACAAAACATACAGCATGACCTGACACTGGACTGCCAGGCTGTCTTTGCAGTTCTCAAGAACAGCAAAATGGTTTGTATTAACTGTGCTACTCTCCTGTTTCTCCATATCATTTTTATACCCCAGCAAAATAGAACAGGAAGGCAGGGGAAACCCAATAGCCAGGCAGTGTATTTAGAATATATTGATTTACTTTTTGTCTATTTACCTTGTTTCACAGGCAAATGTAAGTAGTCACTAGTAGCAGTCACAACGGTCTCTGACAGGTCACCCATGATTTTATTATCCTATTTCAAATATTCCTTTTATTCATCATCACAAAGAATATACTTGTAATGCTCTCCAGTCCTTGTATAGAAACCATGGTAACAGCACTGGAAATTGACACACTAGGTTGTCCCAGTGTGTTTTGCTCAAGTTGATAGGTTTTTTTGGAGGCAGCTGTGTCACACCGGGTCTCATTTCAGTCATATCTCCTGATTCATCTCATTACTATACACTAACCTTAGGGTCCCTGTCCTTTCTTGTTAGTGTTAAAAGAAGAAAAAAATACTCTTTAGAAATGATTGCCAAATAGGAACAACTTTCTTTTGGAAGAATTTAACAGATGTAAGTTTTAAAAAGAAGACTGCTGTTTGGAATGACAAAAAAATGGGAGAAAAATTATGGAGGCAGAAGGGAGAAACAGAAAGAACTGGTGTTTATTATATCAGAATCACCAATATCAGCTTGGGAAAGGTTTCTGCTTCAACAGTTTCTACTGTAGCTGTAGATTCAGTCATCTTAAAACTTATTTAAATGAGGACAAGTTAGCTAGACAGTTTAATTTACCAGCTTTATTCACAAAACTTGGAAAGATGGTGGACTTTCCATCTCTCTGTAATTCACAAAGTCAGTGAAAAAGCTGGATGACTAGCCTCGTTCAGTTTCCTCCACTACTTGAGTGGGTCTGAAACTACATCTTACCTTTTCTTAGAGTGTCCACATCTATAGCCTCTGGAAGTGTTGTAGGATGGGTACCCTGTGTTGATGCCATGTCTCACATTAATGTTATTTTGCTTGGCACATAATTATTTGGAGCATCCTGCCTCAAGAACATCTCTAACCACCAGATAGTTAGCTATTCTCACGTGTTTCATCTTTGATTCAACTGATTCTTAAGTTTTTTGTAAAAATAGGACTGGCTTGCATTAAGAAGTTGCAAAAGAAAGCAATTTGAAAAGTCCCATAACTGTGGGAAATTTGTGTTCAGAGGACTGTTTCAGGCTGATCTTTAACTTCAGAGACAGACACGGTGTTCCTTTTATGTCCTTCATTATCTCATTTTTAACTTTGAGTTTTATTTGTACAAAAGCTGCAATATAAGGGTAAATTAGTAAACAATCTATCCACTATGAACAGAGACCATGCTGATGACATGACCTTCCCAATGTCAGACTGGGGATTCTTGTGGTTAATTCAAATACAGTGATGTAGTTATGGAGGGATGCATGCCAGAGCGAGAGCTGTCGTGTGCTCCCTGAAATGGAGTAGCATCTGGTTCATCTTGAACTGGTTGCCCTGCTCTGTGAGCTGGCGTGAGGAGTGTTTGCCAATCGTTTCTGGTCCTCAGTGATGCATTTTAAATTCTATGGCTCGACAGACTACTGTAACCCTTCTGCTTAACAATTTAACAGTAGGTCCAGATACTACAGAATCCAAGTAAGCTGTAGCATGTCTTTAATTAGCACCGCTAATGTTTTGATGCAAAGGAAAGCTTACAGGTATGTTCAGGAAGATTTGTCACAAATGTGTGTACCAAATATCATGTTTATATGTCCAAATTCACTGGTGGCAAATGTGGAATAATGTTTAAGAAACAGTATATGTTTGATATTCTCTGGCCTAATTTTATTTGGAGAAGAATTTCCTGGATGTTGGAATGAAACTTCACTCCACAGAAGCATTCACACATTATACAGGGAAAAAATCACTTAACAATTAAGATTGTATTAAGGAAGAGCATCTTCTCAACCAAAAGCCTCTGCGTTACTGTAGCAGAGACATCCACAGTCATCCCCACAACTCAAGTTACAGGAGTGTTAGCTGCAAAGCAAATGGGAAGCCATGAGTGCAAAGTGTGGGCTTAGAGAGTCAAAGAAATTGGATCTGTCAGAAAAGTATGATGGCTAGATCTGTGCTAGTCAAGACTCAGTAAAATAAGTTTGTCTAAAGTCTTCTGACTTAAGGAATTACTAGCTTCTTCAACACGAACTTAATATCAACTACTCTGCTCTGCTCACTGTAACCTTCTACTGCACTTTGCAAACCCCAGACACGCAATGAATTAAAGTCTGGTGCTGGATCAAGGGCCATCATGCAAGCTCAAAGTAATCACTAATAATAGCAAAGCCATATTGCTTTATGAGTTCAAGATGCTAAGACAGAGTTCAAGGACTGATTAAAAATTAGATTAGCAGGACAAGTGGTTGCCTGGGGAGTCAGGCAGCAGTTCCTGACAAGAAGAGGTTGAAGCAGATTTAGGAAAGGTACTCAGGCTGGGAAGCTTGAAGGGAAGGTGTCAATTTTGATGTTTCTCTTTGGCAGTTTCACTAGATGTGACCTGAGGTGACAGACACCAGGCTTCAGTGCAAAGCACAGACCTAACCAACAGTCCTTTTCTGGGGGGGAGGTTGCATTAGCTCATTGTACAGACACAGAGGGTGGGTGGTGTGAGCAAAAATATATGTTTGTATGTGTTTGAGGTGGAAGGGTGTTCACTGAAAAGAGAAAGATACTACAGAGAGTGAGTCTGCAGTGTATCTAAATTTACTGCAGCATAATGCAATAAGTTTCTCCAAAATACAGTACAATTTATAATGTTTCTGTGACATTTGGAATTGTGCCATAGCAGGAAAGGAAACTTCCTCAAACTTCAGGCATGACTATTCCAGGTGCTGAGTTGTCAGGAACACAAAGAGATAGGTTAAAAAAAAAGCTGCTGCTTAAAAATTTGCTTGACCTTTATTTCCTTGGCTACAAAACCCAACATATTTCTCTTTTGTTCTTTTCTTGCTTGCTAACATTGCTGCAGAGGACAGCAGCAAGCATTGCGCTGGGTGCCACGCTGATTAACTGCTGTTTCCAAATCAGAGCACATGCATGCACATTCAGTGACTGGTAAGGCAGCCACAACCCATGTCTCAAAATATGACCTCTTCATTAAATAGTTTCTTAGATTAATTTTTACATAAGAAATAATGTGCAGCATTTTAATTTTTTTGGCAGCATAACCTCAGGATCGATTTTTTAATTAAAAAGATGTATGATATCTTACTGATGATACTGTTCAGCGTGTGGTAAACTTGTGAAAGCTGGCAAGGCGCTGGACCTAACCTGATTAATAGCATCTCTTCTCAGTAACCAGGGAAGCCACTATTTAGGAAATCCTAAATTTAAATCTCTTAAAAAGGCACAGTTTATCTCCAAGATGTAGAGTAGTGAAATCTCCTGTGTTGGCTGAAGATCCTTGTAGTGGTTTGACCCTGGCTGGAGTCCAGGTGCCCACCAAAGCTGCTCTATTACTCCCCTCCTCAGCTCACCAGAGGAGAGAAAATAGAACAAAAAGTTTGTGGGTCAAGATAAGGGTAGGGAGAGATCACTCACCGATTACTGTCACGGGCAAAAGAGACTCAACTTGAGGAAAAATTAATTTAATTTATTACTAATTAGATCAGAGTAGGATAATGAGAAACAAAACCAAATCTTAAAACACCTTCCCCCCAGCCGTCCCTTCTTCCTGGGCTTAACTTTGCTCCAAATTTTCTCTACCTCCTCCCCTCCAGCAGCACAGGGGGACGGGGAATGGGTTTTACAGTCAGTTCATCACACGTTGTCTCTGCTGCTCCTTCCTCCTCAGGGGCAGGACTCATCACACTCTTCCCCTGCTCCACTGTGGGGTCCCTCCCACAGGAGACAGTCCTCCATGGACTTCTCCAACGTGGGTCCTTCCCACAGGCTGCAGTCCTTCAGGCACAGACTGCTCCAGCATGGGTCCGACATGGGGTCACAAGTCCTGCCAGAAAACCTGCTCCAGCGTGGGCTCCTCTTTCCATGGGGCCACAGGTCCTGCCAGGAGCCTGCTTCAGTGCAGGCTTCCTATGGGGTCACAGCCTCCTTCGGGCATCCATCTGCTCCGGTGTGGGGTCCTCCAGGGGCTGCAGGTGGAGATCTGCTCCACCGTGGACCTCCCTGGGCTGCAGGGGGACAGCCTGCCTCACCATGGTCTTCA
>JAVJGG010000054.1:1297885-1327130 GCA_035590195.1 Aviceda cuculoides | reverse complement strand
TCTGCAAACTTGCTGAGGGTGCACTCAATCCCCTCATCCAAATCATCAATAAAGATATTAAACAGAATGGGGCCCAGTACTGAGCCCTGGGGAACACCACTTGTGACCTGCCACCAACTGGATTTCACCCCATTCACTACAACCCTCTGGGCTCGTCCATCCAGCCAGTTTTTCACCCAGTGAAGGGTACACTTGCCCAAGCAATGAGATGCCAGCTTCTCAAGGAGTATGCCATGAGAAACAGTGTCAAAGGCCTTGCTGAAGTCAAGGTAGATAACATGATGTGTCCTTGATGTTCTTGATGTGTCCTTCAGCCCTGAGGCTGCATTGCACTTAATATAATGTTGCCATTCTAGGGACTGCTTTTACCAAAGATTCTAGGTGTGACATTGTGGACCTTTTGTTGTGCTAATACAATCTGATGGAACCACACACAGGGTAAAACAAATTTCTTTCACATGTGCAATAGGCACTAAGCTATCAATAAGTATCACAGCTGCGTATGCTGTCACACAGTACATTTGCACAGCTGTGATGATGAAGTGCCAAGGAACTGTCTCTGATGTTTTGTATCTTTCCACGTCAAACAGCATGTGTACAACACCACATTGGTCTGCAGCGCTCCTGTGCTGAGAAACAAAGTTCTTAAAATGCATAATACATAAATGCCTATGTTATTCTGCTTTACTTCTAAAATAATTTACTGCTTGCTCAGTCTGCTTGTGTGTGGTGGGTTGACCCTGGCTGGATGCCAGATGCCCACCAAAGCCATTCTATCACTCCCCTACTCAAGTGGATGGGGAGGGGGAAATATAATGACAGGCTCGTGTCTTGAGATAATGACAGGGAGAGATCACTCACCAGTTACCATCATGGGCAAACCAGACTTGACTTGGGGAAAATTAATTTAATTTACTGCCAATCAAATCAGAGTAGGATAATGAGAAAACCAAATCTTAAACCACTTTCCCTCCCTTCTTCCTGGCTCATTCCACTCCTCATTTTCTCTACTTAGCCCCTTGCGGCGGCACAGGGGGACAGGGAATGGGTCTTGTGGTCAGTTAATCACATGTTGCCTCTGCCGCTCCTTCCTCCTCGAGGGGAGGACTCCTCACTCTTCCCTTGCTCCACTGTGGGGTCCCTACCATGGGAAACAGTTGTCCATGAACTTCAACATGGGTCCTTCCCATGGGCTGCAGTTCTTCATTAACTGCTCCAGTGTGGGTCCCTTCCATAGCATTCAGTCCTTCAGGAGCACACTGGTCCAGTGTGGATCCCCCACAGGGTCACAAGCCCTGTCAGAAAACCTGCTCCAGCGTGGGGTCCTCTCTCCATGGAGCCACAGGTCCTGCTGGGAGCCTGCTCTAGCACAGGCTTCCCACAAGGTCACAGCCCACTTCGGGCACCCACCTGCTCCAGCACGGGGTCCTCCACAGGCTGCAGGTGGAGATCTGCTCCACCGTGGAGCTCCCTGGGCTGCAGGGGGACGGCCTTCCTCACCATGGTCTTCCCCACAGGCTGCAGGGGAATCTCTGCTCCGGTGCCTGGAGCACCTCCTCCCCCTCCTTCTTCACTGACCTGGGGGTCTGCAGGGTTGTGTCTCTCACATGTTCTCACTCCTCTCTCCGGCTGCTGTTTCCGTGCCCACTGCAACTTTTTTGCCTTCTTAAATCTGTTCTCCCAGAGGCGCTCCAACCATCACTGATGGGCTCGGCCTTGGCCGGCGGCGAGTCTGTCTTGGAGCCGGCTGGCGTTGGCTCTGTCAGACACAGGGGAAGCTTCCAGCAGCTTCTCACAGAAGCCACCCCTGTAACCCCCCCTTGCTACCAAAACTTTCCCATGCAAACCCAGTACAATTCTTTATACTGGACGTTCCTTAGGCATTGTAAATCATACCCTAACAAAAATGATAATGGTGATACCCTAGCCTCTTTGAAGCTAGTCACCTATATCTAGAGTTGTTTTATGCTCATCCATGCCAACACATCTTCCAGATGCTCTTCATCCCTGTTTTCCAACACACCCCTCCAAGTACATTAATCCCTTTCTTTGTCATCATCATTAATTCCCTCCACTGCTGGCAATTTTGGCAGGAGTTAGGGAGTGGGGGAGCATTACCACTTGTCAGTGCAGTTGTAATCTATATGAAGAACTGACAAACATGGAATATTGCCACTTTTCTCAGCATTTTAGAGGTGCCGGTGAGTATTGTTGAAATACCCACAGTCATCAGTTCCCAGTTTACACGGTACAGTTTTAATATCCCTGACAGGAAATCCCACTGCACCACAAGTAAATGGTTTTGCTGTTTGTGAACCCATTGACTGCAGATTTGCAGTCAGTGATCCTATTTCTCAATTTTTTTCTTGCATTTAGCTGAACATTCTCAATACGTGGAAAAGTTCACAGGAAAGTATTATTCGTTCTCCTTTTCTACAACTGCTAAATCTGTTCTTTTGGCTTATATTTCAGGAAGAGTGACTGAAAATTCCCATAAAGTTTTTATATTCTTATTTTCTACAACTTTTTCAAACCCACTGGGGTAATACATTTCTTCTGTCTGTAGTCCATCCCTCTTGCACAATGCCGAGAGCACCATGCTGACAGCTTTGCATGATGTACTTTATATTCCTCTTCCACCAGTTTACTGTTTGTTTGGTTTTTCCATCCATTTTGGTGTCTCGCACTGTTGTTTGTCTTGTTACTGACTCAGCAGTAGTATGTTTCTTAATTAATTTTGAAGCCTGATCCAAAATCCATTCAGTCCCCCCTCAATCTTTTACATAATTTGCTGTGTGTTTATGTTCCTGTTGCACAGCAACAACATCCTCCACTGCTTAAAAATCATGAGTCTCTTACTGCAGTAATTATGATTACAGTGTAGCATATGGATTGGAGTCTCATTCTCTCGTGCACAGTATTTACATTTTCCAGATAGTCCCCAGGCTGGATCACTCATAAACTAGAGAGATAAGGCAAGGGGAAAAAAAACCACAAGAGCAAGCAGAATTCAATTTTAAAGACAGAGTGATGTGAAAAGTGGGTGATTCACCCAAAATCTCTCAAGAGCTATAGAACAGAGCCAAAAAATGCATCTGTGACATCTAAGCTCCAGTCAGGAACAAAACCACGTAACCACAGCTTAATCTCTTTTAAAGCTTGTGTTAATGCCTGCCTTTTGCTTTCAACCATCCCTATAAAGTGCTTTGCAACATTCTATTGGAAGGAGCTATATAAAGATAAATTGTGATATAGTATATAGTTGACACATAAACTACTCTTCTTTTGATCTTTCCAAGCTGAAATTGCATTGTTTGGGTTTCATTTTTGTTTTTTATATCTCAGCTGCAGACCAGATTCATTGCTTTTGTAAGGAGACATTAGCTATCTTGAGAGTTTCACTGCTTGCTTCTTAGATAAACAGAGATGCATCAGTGTTGTGATATCATTTTGCCAAATGTCCCACACCACCTGAATTCCTTTTGTGGTACACTGGAGGTCTGTAATATTTAACACAGAAGTCATTCTCCAATTTCTTGCATTTAGTGCATGTGAACATAAAAATGCACATTTGAAAGACAAAGTTGCCAGAATTGATCTTCTCATGAAAATATAAAAAATGCTTTTAAAATAATTCTGAAGCTGAAAGATAAATAGGAACAGCTGCTAAATGTCCTTCAAGGCAGCCCAAGATTCATTTCAATTACCCTGCACAGCGCACCTCAGGTGCAGCACAGCATTTTCAAGTTTTATATCTATCAAATATAAGCCTAACACAAAGTGTTATTTCCTCCCACTTGTTATTGCCTCAGCATATCTGACAGGCTTTTTTTCTAATTCCTTTTCTCCTTTTCTTTTCTTATTCTTTTTTACTGATATCCTACTGCTTGAGAGGAAATGCAGTATATGTCTACTTCAGCTCTCATTGTCTAAGTTAAAGTAATACTGGCCTATATACATCTATTTCAGCTTTCTTGTCTTTTAAATTTGTTCTGTGGCTGACCTTCGTCTGAGTCAAACTGCTATGCTGTCCACTCTTCAAAGGCTAAGAAACCTTGATTAATCACTGTAATATCTTGTCTAGCCTTTGAAATAATACCTTAATTTTTTTAAAAAGCACAAATAGTAAATATAAGTCTGCACTTTCATTGGTACACTGAGTTGTTTGAAGACAGCCACAGAGAGGAGGTTCCCACTGGAAAAGGTACAAGTGATGTACCATACAAATAAAGTATTGGTAGAAAGGTGAGTAACGGGGTTTTTCTAATGATGGTATTACCCAACTTATTTTAACACTATCATTTTTATGATTTTTTTAATATGTTTATGAACATGTTTTCCTGTGAATTAGGTGATGTGTTTAAACCGGTGAGGATTTCAAGATTCTCTTTAAGAAGCAGGTTTACAAAATGTTTTTGAAAAGAAAATAATGGTCATGTCTACATGGCATTGAAAGACTGTCTGGGCGGTAATGAGCTATTTTGGCATGGAGAGCATTCATTTGGGTCTCCATTTCCAACCCAACAGTAAATTTCCTCCCTGAGAAGGACTGTGCTCACTAGGAGACCAGACAGGATATCCTCACTGCAGAAGTATGTACTGAAATACTCTTCATTCCGTCAACATACGTGTTTCCATTTGGCAGAGTGATGCCCAGGAAAACTGCCTTTATTACCCCGTGCCACTAACCTGCAAAATTTGCTTGCTCTTCTGAGATGCTAGTGTGCACCAGAAGCACCTGCCCAGAGCTCCTCTGCCTTAGTTAACTCTGTGATGGGAGGTGGTAAGTAGCAGCTTCCTGAGAAGCTCTCGGCTGTACCCAGCTGTGCAAGGGTGTCCGTGGAATTTCAGGACAAAGCCAAGCACATGATCTTGCCCCACTTTCGGTGGTTTCAAACCTTCCTTAAACATTTACACTAGCCTATTTAGGTTTGCCCTGCAATGAGGTGTAGATCCTCAAACATTTCATTACTGAGTGTCAGCTGGATGCTATGGCTAATAGCTAAGGGACTGTAAGGGCTAGTACAGAAATGACCCGTGAGAAGCAGCTTCCTAAATCACCTTGCAACTCAAGCCTTCACTCTAACCCCCGTCTTCTCCATTCACAATATGAATAGCACAGCCAGTCTCAGGAGCTGAATTCCAGTGTACTACCTCCAGCAAGTGCTTTAAGTCATGCTCAAGCACTAAGTTATCCCATATTGCAGTGTTTAGCATCTGCATGTTCAGATTACTAAAATTTAGTCCCAAGCTCACAGCCGCACTGCCAGGACCGAGCAGATATACCCACTGTAACACAAAGAGGCAAGCACAGTGGAAGGAGCCAAACTCTTACCCATTTTCACTATTGTTTTAAATGAATGGAATTAATCATTTTGTTTTCCCGTGATTTCAAAAAGCCAATAGCTACAGCCAGCTGGTGAGCAGGACAAAAGAGATGGAATAAGAAATGTATGGTAAAAAAGTGTAGAGATGCACATTGTTCTCTGCAGGCTTCATGCAGAATGTCAAGTATTTGTGATCACATCATATTTTCCGATACCTTTTTTTTAAGGATCTAGTTACTGTTGTTTGAATTCAGAGTGTATCAACTTTTGGATTAATTCCTTTCTGTATGGAAATTGGTGGTGAAACTTTCAGTTGTCTATGTTCTGCTCTGCTTTAGCCTCAGTTGCAAACTTATTTCACACTATTTTGCTCCAGAGTGCATCAAATACAGATAAAATTCCTTCATATAGGTAATGCATGGACCTAAATTCTCATCTAGATTCATGGAGATGTTTCATGAAGCATCTTTATGTATGTCCCCATAAAGAGACATGGAAAGGAAAAGCCTTCTCTCTTTCTCAGCTTTGGTGTGGTTTTCTTTTAAATTGGGTGGGAGGGGGTTGGGGGTTTTTTGTTTTCAGTCTAAAGGCTGAAAGCTGAGACCATAAGTGTCCCTTACATGGAAAAACAGTCATTCTGTTCTAAATTTGGGGAGAACAAAAAATTGTTTAGCCAGCATTAGGAAATAATTTTTATAATACCAATGTTTTCATTCTGAATTTATTTTAAACTCTTGCTGTGTGGATTGTTTGTTTTAGGATTCCTAAACAGTTCTGCTTGGGGGTTTTGGGGCTGGTTTTGTGTTGTTTTCCATTTCTCTCATTTGCAAAGTCAAATTGCTTTTTTTTGAATCAGAAAGTTATGAATGTTGTCAGTATGCTATGTAAGTCATCTAATAGCTGTGTTGGAGTTCAGTGGCTCTGCATTGCCAGAGCTTAGAAAATCATGCCCAGAGGTTGGCATGATTGCCATTGTTCCTCTGACATGGCACACAACCTTGCTCTCACGTACACCTGGTAAAACCTAGTCATGCTAGGTGAAGAATTGTGAAGAATTCCCTACTTGCTGCCCATCAGGATACAGCTTGATTTTTAGAGCCGTGAAGTATTTGCAGCTCCCGTCAATTTTGACTGAGTTTTAGTTGCTCAGACCTGAAGCATCAAACCTGTGTACTCCAGATGGTTCCATCTGTTTCAGTATTAAAGTTTTAATGATCAAAAGTAGCGTCATGGTCTTTTCCCTCTGCCTAAGTAAATTTGATCAGAAGGAAATTGATTTTTGTTCCTTTTTCTTTACAAAATGAGCATCCTTGCAAAATGAAGAGCATCTTAATATTTGAGTTCTGTATTCACTGTTCACAGTATAAGCCAGGTGTTTTGGGAAGAAAAAGAAAAATTTACTTCCAATTGATGGCTTGTTTTACTCACATAGCCTTCTTTTGAAATTTTGATCCTGTGTGTTTTAAACAACAGATACAATAATATCTTAGTTGTGTTGCAGGAGGACCATTAGTAGATATTCGAAATCTGGTTTATGATTTTATTTTTAACATACTCTGATTTTGCAGTGAGATTCCAGGTAGGAGAGTCTGCCATGTTACCTAATCCCAGCTATTGGCATGGAAAAGGCCAGTACTAGACTGTGGGAGGGGTCAGTACAGAACAAGGTGTTGTTTTCACATAACCATTACTTAAAATGCCTTTTTTGCCTCCTTCGTTTCCAGGAATCATTCTTTCACTTGCTTCCTATCTCCTTTCCAGGTGTGGATGTGTGGAGGTGGCATGTTTGATGTTCCATGCTCTCGAGTTGGGCATATCTACAGGAAGTATGTCCCGTATAAAGTCCCTTCTGGAACCAGCCTAGCACGGGTGAGTAGTTGGGTCTTGCTGTTTTTCATTTTCATTCATCATCAGTCTCTTCATTACCTGTGAACTAGCTTCCAGCAAACCATTAAAATGGAAAATTAATGTTTCTTTATTTTTCTGAAATGAGATGTGCAATTGCTGCAGTTATGCTGCCTTCCAGAGATAAGATTGCCAAGAATAAAATAGAAGCTTAAAAATAGAGGTTTGGACATCTCAGCACAGAAGCGTGTTTCATGCTAATTCAAAAGAACCTAGGAATAACCTAAGGCTTACGGTTCTCGAATTGCATGGTGTTGTCAGTCAGTTTTTACAAGCAGGACCAATTTGAATGCACATTTTCTTATTAGTCAGCAAAAAAGGGCAGAATCTCGTGGAAGGGATGTTTTTCTGAGGCAAAAGGACTGAGTAACAATGATTTGAGTGACTGTCTAATTATTGTGTAAAACCTGGTTGTGGAATACAGCCAGCTTGGAGCTGTCTGAGTGAGAAATTACAAGACCTCTAGACATTTCTCAAAGACTACTGAACACATCTATATCCATGAGGGGCTTTGTGCTCAAGAGAAAATGTTCTATAACTTTCTGGAGATGTTCACGGGATGTCAAAAGATGGGAGACAAAGGGCACAGACATAGCTTCCAGGCAGATACTAGTATTTATTCATGCTTGAGTTTAATCTTTTCTGGTTTAGAGGATTTATTTTTTTTAATAAAATGGCATTAATATTAAAGTCTGCATATTGCCATAGGGTAATATTTTATGAATCATATTTTTTCTTAATAATGAAAATGTGGTATGAATAAAAGAATAAATTTCTTGCTGTAAGGGGGAGATGTTCTTGGTTTCAGCACCACAGGACAAGGCTTGCTGTAGTAACTGCAGCAGAGGAAAGAGGCCACCTGTGCTGCCTGACTGACAGCTGGCTAGACAGAGAGAAGGATTTGCCTTAAAAGCGCATCAGTGCAGACAGTGCGACACACGATACAGTAATGGGATTAGTGGTGGCGTTAGTGGTGGTGACAAAAACTCTATTGACTAAATTGTGAGATTAAAATCTTCCCCCAGTATAGCTCTGTGTAGTATCAGAGTTTCCCCGTCCAGATTTTTGCACTGGCTGAAATAAACTGCTTTGTTTACGGTATCCGCTTCAAAAATCACACACAACTTGAAACAGGAAATCCAAACCTCAGTCTCTGTTCTTCTCTATTACAGCACAAAGTATCTCATTAGAGAATATGCTGTCTCGTGCATTACCTGTAGGAGCAAAATACAATCATTTCTGTTTGGACTACTAGCATCTCATACAGTTCAAAACTTAACTAGCTTTCACAGAGGCACTGTGAGTACTTAGAGCCATCAGGTAGCCACAGCCTGCAGCCTCCTTGTACCATTTCTTTTAGCTTGATTTCAATAAATCACTCATGAAATATTACCAAAACCCATTCCTGGTTATAAAAATGAAATCTCTGCCTGTGCGCAGACTGACTGCCCTGTATCTTATGCGAAAAGATCGTGTGCTGATAGGATGGGTCTTATCCATCTTATTCAAATAATGCATAGTTTCTTCTGTGTTGTGGGGGTCCAAAACATGATGCTTAGGTAAATTTCTGGCAGATATTTATCACTGAAAGAAAATCCGAATTCTTAGATTCCCAGCTTCTTTCCAGTACAATGTTCTAAATCAAAACACTGATGTTAGGATACATTGCATCAAGGCTGCCAAGAGCACAACAAAATTCTGTATGTTTTAGTGTTTGGGCCTCTCTCAAAAACTAGCCAAGGAAGAGAGTTTGGTCCCTGACCCATCAAACTGTGTGTAGTTTTAAGCCTAAAAATATTCTCTTTCTCTCATCCAAGCTGGAAAATGAAAAGCAAGGATGTATTCATCTTTGGTGTGTCAATCCCTTTGATACAGACCACTTGCGTTCCAAATAAACTGCCCCAAATGGAGCTGTTAGCCAAAATAATACTAGGGGAGTATGTACAGGAGTGGCCTGGATATTTCAGCTATCTTTGCATTATCCTCCAAATATTGCATTGTATTGTATTATATTATATTACATTACATTATATTATATTATATCCTCTAAATATTATAGCCTACGCCTTATGAGTATTTTATTTAAAACATCCTTCTAGTTCAAGAATATAATGAATAACACACTCAAGAATATCTGGAAGTATTATCCCTGCTGCCAAAGGCAATACTTTTCACTTCTAAGTAGTTTCCACAAAGGTTTTTACTAAATCCTTTTCCATCTGCTGCTATGTAAAGAAGGATGCTGGAGATGCAGTTCACAAAGGAATGAGCCCTACAAAGCCCAGCTGTGATTGTATAAATGACTGCAAGAGCCCTTTCATGAATCAAGGGAGAATTTTCCCTTGTGCAGATACTGCATTAAAGAATGACAGATTTTCCCATCCTATCCCACAGCAGCAGCACAAGGGATATGGAGGCTGGAGTTAGGAAGAGGACAGAGCTTCTAGACAAATTCAGGCATAGCCCAAATAAATCATGCCATGGGTTTGCTTTCAAGCTGGTTCAGCTTATGTTTACCCTTAACAAATAATGTTTAAAGTGACCATTTTACCTTCCCTTGGGATTCCAGAACTCTATATCTTTTAGCAGCAAGTTTCGACACAGAGTTTCAGCCAGCTACATAATGCCTGACCAATCTAGATATCTTTTTAAAGAGCTGTGACCTGACAGGAGGATCACATACGCTTTATTAAATGAGAGACTTGTCAAAAACTCTGTTCCACCTCCCCATCACTAAATAACCATTGTTATTTAATAACACACAATAACATATTGTGTGTACCACACACAACAGTGTGTATCGTGACACCAATTTTCTATGGCCTTCTTATTGTGTTTCTTACCTTCTTATCTGTCACTCAAGACCTGCAAAGCCTACGCATATTTTTTGCTGACACATACCCCATATATTGAAAAGCATCCACATATGAAATACTCTGTCAGTAAAACTGTTTGGTTGTACAGAGCAAAAGTAAAGCAGGCCATAAACATGCGGAGTAGATTTATAAAACAGACCGTGACAACCAAAAATGCTGAATATTTTTGTCTGGAGATGTCTTAAGATGTTACTGCTTGCCAAAGGCAGTCAGTGTCCAATTTACAGGTAATTGCACATAAAGAAAGATTAATGGGCATGCAGATGTCAACACTGATTCCACATTATAATGTGGAAGCACCACATAATTATTCATTCATTCCAAACCTGTCAACCTCTGGACAAAACTGCAGTGACTAATAACTAATTTTGCCTGTTTGTTTTAGGTAAGACATATATAGAAAGCGAACCCCCAAATCTTAAAAGTCCTATGCAAGATGTTGCCCTGTTAAAAACTTCTGAATTATTTTAATGCATTATTTTAGTTGCTTTGTGATATTCTTGACTGTTGCTTCCTTTTTAACAATTCTAGATAAGCCATTTTATTTTAGCCAGTTACCTATGAAATTAGACTTTAAAATATTATTAGCGTTTTCTTGTAGGTGTATCTCAGTTTATTATTTATTTTATTTTGTTTCCTGTTTGGGGGGGGATTTTTTTGCTATTTGTGATTCTGTAAAAGCCATAAGAAATTTATCAATAAAAGCTCGCTGTTCCATAGGATATGCAGAGATGAACTCAGAATTTCAAAATATATCTACAGAAATTTTTTTCATTTGCAGGTATTTTACACAGCATTTTAGCATTAACTACAGAACATTAGAGCATTAGGCCTTTCTGAAGGGAAGGGCAATCCCACTGAAGTTCAAGTTTGGATGCTAACACAGCAGCGTGGTGAATCCTAACCTTAAGTTGAATTCCTCCCTGCACGCCAGGACGTGGGATCCCAGAGCACAGTGATCCTCTGACCCAGCAGGCACAAGCACGATGACATTTGCCTCATTACACAGTGTCGCTGAATTGGAACTTGCACGAGTTTGGGTTCAGGAATTCAGCTGATAAAGGTGGGTTCAGATTCCCACCTGAACCATTTGCTCAGCCTTTTCATGTGGCTTCAGAAGGGATCTTCAAAGAAAATTACTGTAGCTATACCATCTGGTGCTGTGACCACGTTTGCACTTTTGACAGAGCTTCCTTTAATACTATGACCATTTGGGGGGGGGGTCCCAGCTGCAAATAATGTTTGGGGTTTTCTTAAAGCAGCCCATGAACTTTTTCTTTTCAGTTTCCAGGCAAGTTAAAGAACCAAGGAGAATCAGTTAGGTAATGGCTATGTTTTCTCGTGACCAGAGTGCAAACCGATAGATGTGGCATGCTGTTAAGGGAGCACTGCTGGCACTTTTGCAATCACCTCTGTAGCAAAACAGACTGTAGCACAAAGTCAGTTATGATTCAGCAGTCACAGTAAGCAGCTGAAACATCAGCTTAGAATAAGCAGATTACTTAGGAATCAAGCAAGAATCACCGTCTTGCAACAGCACAGCTATAATATATAATGATGATGATGATTATACAATATAGCTTTTAAGTTTCCATTCTAACTTTTTTCATTTAACAGTTTTATAAATTCATCATTAAAATTATTTGAACCAAGATCTCAAAGAGAGTGCTTACCAAAGAAAATCTTCAAATTAATATCTTCTAATCCCTGAATACAAGGAAGTCAAAGTAATTTTTTAAATGCTAATATTTTATATTTTCTCCAATCTGAATAGGAGTTTTGCTTTTAAGATAATAACGCAACAGGACAGGCAGCTTAGTTATCCAAAAGGAACACAAAGAAGATGGAGAACTAGATGTTTCTGGATGATAACAACATCAAAGTGGTGGTAGCAACTTTCCAGGATTCATTCAATAGGCTAGCGCTGGAACCCAAGTTACGTGACTGAAGAAATGTATTTGGAATCAAGCCCCTGAACTCTCTTCAGGCTTAGCTGCAGAGGTGGGCTATGGTCTGTATGTGCCCGCAGAGTACGGGTCTGTAAAGCAAGCGTGACAGTAGCCAAGAAATCTGCGGAGATGTTGTTCCGCTGTCGCTGCTCCCCGCAGCCAGCCTGCAGGGACCTGCAGCTGCAGAGCTGGGGGCAGGCAGCATCCTCACGGGGACCGTGCCCGTCCCTGCCCTCCAAGCCCCACAGGCTGGCCTCGAGCAAGCCAGCGAGCAGAGATATAGCCTTTAGTCAGTGAGGTGGTTTTTTGGCTTTTTTTTCACCTTTTTCCAATGTGTAGATTTTGGAATTTTTTGCAGTGGAGATGCAAACCTTTATAGAGAGAATGAAATCCTGGCTGTTTTCGGATGACATCTGTGGAATTTCAGTTCTAGGTGTTTGCAGACTACAGGCTGAGAATAAATAGTCTCTTGCTCTCTGCCAGCTGTGCTAACTCTCACAAGATTTATTTATATACACCACTGGCTCTGTCACCTAGTTAGCATGCTGTCTTCCATGGAGAAGCATTTCTTTTATGCCTGCAGACATCTCTTTATTTGGTTGGGGTTGTTTTACACAAATACAAACCATTGCTGGAATGAAACCCAGTTGAGTTTTAAACACAGTTAAGTTTAAAGGACCAAAATAAGATACCCAGGAGGGGGAAAGATTGACAAACACTAGCACTGCCTAAGTTAAAAGGGAGTTAGGCAAGAAGGGCAAAGGGATGAAAACCCCCATTTAGACTTAACTGATGTGGGAAGCTTAGGTATTGAGACCTGAACATCAGAAAGCTGTAATTACTGTCCAGGAAATGTTTTCTTGTGCTTTCACTGCAGAAATACACAGAAATGAGAAATGGTTTTGTTCCGACACTGATGGAAGGACCTGTGCATGAAATTGAGGGTACCATTTTAATCTTTGTGAGTGCTCTGGAGTTTTGTACCCTGCTGCCTCTGTCATATTAATCCATATTTGCTGGATGGGCTCCTCTAGTCATACTTTGTTCTCCTACTCCGTGATGATTTATTGTGACTTTATGCTACCCATATTCCAGAGGAACATGAAGTTGTCTTGGCTGGCTGGATCCCAATGTGCTTTTTAAATACAATTTACATAAAACAAACTATATATTATATTATTTCCAGACAAATGAAATACAGCTGCTTCCAGAAGTAAACAGGGCACCCATTCTGAAGTAGCAACAACACTGTTCTTCACAAAACAAACAATAAACAACATTTAAATTAGAAAGATTATGTAGGTGGAGTGAAAATAACAAATAACCCCACTGGAATTTTACTAGGAAGGAAAAGAGATTAGTATGTCAGTTGTTGCAGAGACTGTTAGGTTATCTTTAACAAATAAACAGTTATATCCTCTCTTATATTTCACAACTGAAATACAGTCAGGCCTCAGACGTGCTGTGGTGATTCATATTTGATTGGTGTAATGGAAAGTGATTTTTGATGTTCAGGCTGATGAGAGGAATTACTATTATAACAAATAAGCCTACACCAGCTGGTGACATCCAGCTTCCTGGAAAATGTTCAGATTAAATGCAGGACAACAGGAACTCATTACAGGGCCCAAATGTTCCTGTAGTAGTTTAATATTGACAAAAGTAAAGTCTGTGGATTGGGGTCAGGGTTGGTTTCATGCAAACAGTGAGACAGGCACAAAAGCGGAAAAAACAGGTTATGTAGGTGAAATGAAACAAATAATAAAACCATTGTGCTGCTTTAGTGCCACCAGATAACAAAAACCTACTTTAGCACATCTGAAAACTGAGAAACTGAAAACAGGAATTACATTTTTATATTAGTTTAACTGCTGCATCTAGAATGTCAGTTGGAAAAGATGCAAATAGAGGATGGATTTGTGCAGGCTCGCAAAGCAGAACAGGCTACAGCTAGGTAGCTCTCTTACCAGTGCTGTCATTGCAAGCCAGCACACCAGCCACAGTTACAAAATGTGGAACTACACCTCTCGTATTAGGGACCAATCTAGTTAAACCTTGCTTAGAGGGAATATTTACGAATCTGCCCTTTGACATGTCCCTGCCTCACTCCACTTTTCCATTCTCACAGCCAGTGTCTACTTTCTTCTTACTGCATTTATTTGAGTAATACCACATCTCTTGAAAATGATGGATGATCTTACACGCTTAAAAAGAAGGGACAGTCATTTGATCAGAGAGATATATCTTCCCTACTCCCTGAAGAAAGTGAAAGGGACAAAATGGTCCATGAAAAATTTCTTTTTTTCAAGTGGAGAAGTCCTCATTTATCTCTCTCTTTCTCCAGTCAAGTTGATTTAAACTCTTTTATTGAAGTCCAGGTATCAGTGACATTGTAACTTACTGTCTTGTAGACTATTGCTGAGTGAAAATGCAAAACAAAGTCACAGTCTTAAATGTCTGAGTTCATACAAACTTAAAGAAAACTTGTCTAAATGTAAGCCTGATGGTAAAGGATTTATCAGAGAGTAAAACTGTAACAGTGGCACAGAACTTAATTATATCAAGAATGCATACATAGGCAACTGATGGCAGCTGATGAGTCAGTCGTAGTGTGGTTGCCATCACTTTTGTATGCATCACAGCTTCTTGGTGACAGCTGTCACATCCTTACATATAGAAATATGTATCTGCTGAAATATCATTGGGCCTTATTTCTCCATGTACAGAAATTTTTCACTGAAAATGACAAGAGAGAACAAATTATCATTGGTCTGTCATGGATGGGTCCTGAGAAACTCCTCAGATGTCCATCAAGAGTCCCTGTGACTTCCTCACATTGCGTGTCAATTCATGTAACTGATTGAGTTGAGCTTCATTTAATTGCTCCTTTTTAATTTTTATTTTTCCTTTTTTTCTATTCAAAGAGCAGGGTAACCAAACCAGATATCTGTAACCTTGCAATGAATCTGACAACCAAACTAACCTACTGCAGTTTTCAGCTGCAGAAACATGTTTCATTTTTCCTTTCCGTATGCATTTAGATGCAGTGTTCAGACTGAATCCAAGCAAGTGTGATATACCACAAAGATAGCCCAAAACCGATTCTTCTTATTGATAAAGATATTTTATGCCATTTGAGAAACTGGCATTTGAAGGAGTTCGCTTTAGAAGATTATGCAAAGAGTAACAGAGACAGAAATCAGGAAGATTCCAATCTAACTCTTACTTCGTTCTAAATTCTTTGTAGATTAGCTTCACTGTGAGACTGGAGTGCTTAAATGATGCTATAAGATGTTCACAAAATGCCACCTAATCTGGTAGGCTCTTAAATTCCTTTGACCTCTAAATTCTGCAGCAGTATACACACACACACACACAGAGTGAACTCCTAACAAAGTCGAACTGCTTAGCACCTGTATTACAGCTAGACTCTGTCAAGATTTGGTAGCTATTCATAACCATTCCGACTTGTGGGGCATAATATGTTGACATGCTCAGATTGTGTCTAGCCTGACCTAAGGCTCAGGCAAGGGGGAAGTGACTGTCCTCCTTTCTCCACCATGTCAGGCATTCACCCAGATTGCGGGAAGGGCAACTCTGGGAGACTCACAAAGGATTTGAAATCACATCCTTACCTTACAGTAAGTCATTTCATCGGTAGGCCTTAAAGTGTTCCGAGAGGAGTGCTCTCATTTTGGTTATGCTCCTCTACCTTTCTGTTGTGATAAGGTGAGTAACAGACCAGCAGCTCATGGACATAATTTGCAGAGAAGAGTTATGTTCCTAGGAGGTTCTTTGCATAGGGCAACTTTTCATGCTGTTAGACAGCCACAGAACAGGGATCTTCAGCTTAGGAGAGCTCACTCATCTCGTCTTGGACAGCCTGTATTTTCACTCCAGGAACATGCTGGGTTAGGAATGTAAATGGCGTTTGCCTTACTGTGCAAGGTTGCACCAGACAGCTTTCAGGACAGCAGCTCTTCCTGACTGCATTCAGATCAACCATGGGCATTAACTGCAATTTCAAGTTTTACGACGAGTCTAAACATGTTTATGTTAAAGGGAAGTGTGGTGATTACTGAGCTTGCATAGTGATAGTAAGGATAAGAAACCCATGCTAACTGAAGGCAACAAACCTCTTTAAAACGGAAGTGTTTGATGCCGAGTGCTTGCTTCCTAGTAACTGGCAACTTCAGAGCGAGCTTCCCACTACTCCAGGACGGAGAGTTCCTTGCAGTCATGTTCATAAACAGTCTGGAGATAGGGAGCTAGCAAATCAAGAGTTTGTATTTTTAAAAGGGAACCTGTTGAAATTCAAAGTGCTGCCTCATAAGGGTTCAGCTTATGACAGCAATGTATAAACATGCTAAGGATAACATATAGGTTCATTACAGGATCTGGCAAGCTTTGGGAAGATTTTTAGCATATGATGGTGAAAATGGTCTTGGAAGAACTGGGGAACAAAGTTTTAAATAGATTTGTCTAAAGTGTCTTACCTGATACTTGGGGAATGATGGGAAGAACTGAATTTTTTTTTTCTAATGCAATGTTTTGGTGGGTTGACACACACACACTTGGAAAACAAGGAGTTTTTGACTGGTGAATGAGAAGTTTAAGACGGTGACCAGGTATAATATCAAGATTTCTGTTGGACTCCTCTTTTATTCAGTTATAACCATCTAAAGCAGAATTCATCTCTTTTAGTACAGCCAAATAACTAAAGAGAAAACTCCAGCAGAGCCTACTCTTAATGTTGATGGGCTAAGTTGCTGCTGGAGTTACTTTGAATTTTTCTTTCCTAAGAGAATTTTTTTACTCTACTTTTACTGTATGGTTCTTTTTACAGTGTGGTTTTTAAATATGAAAATAGCACTATCAGATAAAGTGATTGCAAAAAATAATATATTTTCTAGAACAGTCTTAAACTGCATTTGTATTGTAGTAAATGAGGTGTACAGCTTTACAGTGGAAGATATGCTAGAAAGATCACACCTATTTCCATGATTTTGGCTTCTTAGTTTAATGTGCTTAATCATATTTTGGCCTTATCTACAAAGTCTCATGACATAGTGTTTTTACTTGTCAGGAGACTGCTGTGTTACAGGGTTTCTGCCAGAAAGGTGGGATTGTCATTTAGATGTTGTTCTTGAATTAGTTCTGGTTTTCTTTGTCCTACCCAGTTCCTGTATTCTTGAATTCTAATTTCTTGTAAAGTAATTCAGGTTTTCATTAAATTACAGCAAAAGTCAACCTTATGTGGGGCACAAGCCATTTTTTAATAGGGATGTGTTGTGAATTCTTATACTCCTTTCATTTTACTTGCTTTATCCCTGCAGGTTTTAACGTATTTGCTTCATGGAAAGAAAGCACATAGAAACTTATCTTGCAGTGTCAGCTAAAAGTACTTCGTTTGTTCTGTATCTTGCTGTCTTTGTATTCAGATAAGCGTTATTAGTTCAGAGACATTTTGTTTCTGTGGATTAATAAAATTCAAGAAAGGAATTTTCAAATGAATCCTGAAAGCAAATCAGAGTACGAATCAGGCTTACTTATATGCAGAGAATGTTCTGAGAAGAAACATTACCTTATGTTGATGATAATCAGATGTATATTTTCCTCCAGCTTATTACAGAGTGAATCTCAGAATTTTGCAGTTAGTGTACTATAAAAAGAATATTACAAAACTTGATGATCTTGTTTTTACAAGCAAAGCAATAAGAATGCCCTAGTGTTTCAGTGTTATCCAGTGAGATGTTGCTTTGTTGGTGGGATAAGAGGTTATTGGGCAGCTGTGGAAATGCAGAATAGACTAAGCCTGTACTCCACTACAACATCTGCATATAAAGCTGTGTGGATTGAGTTGCAGGAGGAATTTTGAAAAGAAAAAAAGAAGAAAAAATACAGAAAAATTTGCCCCGGGCCTATTTAGAATCCATGACATTAAATAACAACAAAACATATCTCTTCCATCTCACCTACTCAGGATTTTTCCTTACAAGTGTTTTTTTTTATTTTATAATTTGAGTCAGCTAATTTAATTAATTATAATTTGAATAAATTCTTATCAACAAAATAGGTAATTCTGTTTCCTGTAAAATGCCAACAAAAATAAATTTTGTGGGACATAAGCTAGAACTGGGTTTCATGGAACAGAAATAATCTTAGATATGTCTATAGGATGAGTGCAGAAAGCCACAAGTTGCCATACCTATCCCATGAGCTGCTTTGCTTCAGATCAGCTCTACTTCAAGGTTATGTGCTATGCTTTTGCACAGACTTGCTAGCACGCCAACGCAGCAAAGCTTTCAGTCCAAAGGTGGTGCAAAACCACCTGTGAGATGGGGCAGAGCAAGCTCATGACTGTTTGCCCCCATACATGCGCATGAAAGACCTGGCTTTAAAATTTAGGTAGGAATTGCTAGGTGACTAAGCAGGATGATGACAGCTGAAAATTCAGATGCCTTGCAAAGGCAAAGGAATAATTTGAACCATTCCTGTGCATCAGTAAGTTCTGAACTAACAGGAAAAAACCATAGGTACCAATGTGAGCAGCTGAAAGAAACATCCATCATTAATCAAAACCCCATGTGGAGATGCATAAAGAATATGAAGGAAAATAAGATGTTCAACAGACAGATGACCGTATCAGCAGGAAAGCAGGGTACTTAATACTCTGTAGTGTTTGCTCAACGCTGTAATGAAGATAGTGTACATTTATTGGTATTTTTCCATGTTTTAAGACTGAGAAATCAGACCAGCTAAGCTTAAAAGTTGTGTGGACTACTGAATTTTTTTTGTTTATTTCTCCCCGTTAGAAATATCATTCACTCAAAGCATGAAGAAATTAATGATTGGGTTTTTTTCTGCTGCACAGAACCTGAAGCGCGTGGCAGAGACATGGATGGATGAGTTTGCAGAGTACATTTACCAGCGACGGCCTGAGTACAGACATCTCTCAACTGGTGATATCTCTGCCCAGAAGGAACTTCGCAAGCACCTTAAATGTAAAGATTTCAAGTGGTTCATGGCTGCAGTGGCTTGGGATGTCCCCAAATATTATCCTCCTGTGGAGCCTCCACCTGCTGCCTGGGGAGAGGTGAGGAATACACAAATTAGATCAAATTTAAATGAGTCTAACATTTTACATTGCAGGAAATTAAAATTATGAAATTAGATTCAGCTCCTATGATAAATAGTGTTATTAGGGAAGTTCACAGTGATTGGAACAATCCCTGGACTAGCCAGTAAAATGAGAAACCATCATGTCTTAGTACAATTGCTGTCCTTTTTATAATTCATTACAATTTTGTGTGTACAGGCCATAAGATGCATGCACAATGAGGACAAGAATGTGAAAAAGACTATGTAGCACTCATTATTGCATGTCATAAGATGATTTTAGATGCTGAGAATCACCTTAGCAAAAAGGAGGTCCGAGGTCAACACTTTTTTTGCATATCCACTTATATACCTCCTCCTGTTCTTACAAGGACAATTGTATGTAGGTGGAGTTAGGTTTGCTCTGTTCTGCTCGCATGTGCAAATGTGACAAGTGAAGCTTGGATACTTTTCTTCTAGAAAGACTGGGTTTGCTCAGCTTGTGATCTGCATTCTGTAGGTGCTGTCATGACCGAGTACCGGTAGCAGACAAATGCAATTTCTCTTTTGGGACATGAAGGGAGGGAGAGACCACCAAGAGAGAAGCCAATATCCCAGCATCACTCCAGAGCAGGGGCAAGCAAACAGCCTGCTGGAACTCTCCATCCGTGATCAAAGATTCAGACCTGCATTCAGACTTCTCTGAAGAGCAGAGCCATAGCACACCTTGCTTTGACAGTGTGTTCTGTGTAGAAGAAATGAAAACACAAAGAGTGCAGGGACAGGAAATTAGTTCTGTAGCTGCGCTGAAAAATTGCAGTGGCCTTTTACTCCACAGTGGATTCACTCTGTGGGAAGGTGGTATGCGGAGGGCTTTCTCCTCTCAATTCGTTAAGATTTATAAGGAAGGCTTTGCTCTTTCACTGTATTGTGCTACTTTTTTAAAAACCATAGGAATATCTGTACTGTGAGTTCTGGCCTTCTCTAATTTGCTGGAGATCTTCTTGGGGCTCTCAGACAATTACTTTTTGTATTTGAAACCAAAGGATGAAGTTGAAACTTTGACTAAAACATTTGGTAAGACCCCTCACACCTCTGCATATCCCCAGTGGTCAAGGCTGGACCATGCAGGGGATTTCTAAATAGGTGCCTCTACTATTCTCCAGAATTTCTTTTTAAGAATGCAAATTACCTCATTGCAAAAATTTTAAAATAGCTTTCTGTGGTAGTAGTAGTCCTTAATTCTTCTTTGTAAGCTACCAGTTAAAGATGTTCAAAGGAACTTCAATTTATGTGTCTTACTGTTTGCTACTTCTTGGCAATAATGAGTTCCTTTGTTGTTAAAGTTTCTTCTATCTTTGATACTCCTGCCCACACTTTATGGGATTAATGTATACCACGAGGTAAGGAGTTTATCAGTAGAAGTCAGGCTGGATTGGGTGCTGTGACTGCTACTGTGATCTTCCTTCACCATCTTCCACGTATACATGTGCATCCTTGGAGGACTGTGATCATGAGATGTGTAATTTCTCTGGCCAGCTGAGCAATCCTTAACTCAATCAGAGGGTCTAAGTGGAAGAGATTGTGATTCAGGTATTCATTCTTTTTACAGCAATATCAATATACTCTTTGCATAAAAGCAAGACTTTTAAAAAGTAAATGAAAGATCATAGCAGTGGTATCAAATCTGTACCTTAAAAGCACTTATTGAGTTCTTAGGAAGGAAGTGAAGACCAAAGGCTTTCTTTTTCCTCTAAAATGTACTTTCTCTAAAATGACGAGAAATTTCAGCCCTACTACTCTATTTTTTCCTGAGACTGTCACATTCCTGTGAAGTTTTAATTAATTTGTTGGCACTTCCAAGGAACTTGAACAAACTTGAAGGTCAATGGCTGTCATAATTAGAAGCTTGAAGAGGAAAACAGACTGTGTGTTATTGCTTTGTAAGAATCAAGGAGCTCTAGAAACCTTGCTGATTATACACACCAAAAGTCTGTGCCAAGACTGACTGTCATTTACTACCCTCTCTGCTTCCACTTGGAAAGACTTTACATGTGCTTGCCTATGCCAGTCTGAGAAAGACTAAACAATGAGGTACTCAGACAATTTTTGGCTCCAGTATTTTGATATCTAGCTAGTAAAAATGTGTGGTGTGAAAGCAGCCGTCTCATAAACAGCCTCTGCACAACTCCTCTTTTTCTGCAAACATTTATTTAAAATCTGACTCTCACATTTCTTGACAAAATCTGTTCATGGTGGAAAAGAAGGAAATTTGAAAAACAAAAAGAAAATCTTATTTGCTACACTCGTCATGGCCATCTCTCTTCTGCGTGTTTGTGCCTTTTCTCCTTTGTAGCTGGCAGGGTGTACGTTCCCTTGATACTCTGTCCTGCCATGTAACATCTGAAATATGGGCAGTAAAGCAATGTAACAGCGAATCCAGACAGATTAAGGTTAGTGAGACTGTCAGTTCTATGTCAGTTCTATGTCTGAGTGAGATAACAGTACTCTTTCCTCTCCCACTGTGGGAAAAAGGAAAGTTTTCAATCAGGTTTTGTTCTTATCCTTCCAAATATATTGGAAAGTATGCTACCAGTTGCAAAACAGTAATACCCATCCCATTCTCTTTCTAAGACAGAATGATTTATTTGTAACGTGTATTTGAAATCCTGTTGAAGGAAGTTGAAACAATGGCAGCATTAGGTGAGATTTGGACACCAAATGTTTTCTTAGGAAGTATTCATGAATCTACAAGCTGTGATCCATCATGAATATGTTATACGCATATCATAGCTTCCATCAATAGCTTTAAAAACACATTTTACAGTAAAACAATCATATAATGTCAGCCACTGTCATTTATTTGAGACTTCATGAGTCCTATAGTCAAGGGGATATGAAAAAAAAAATTTGTTTTACTCAGACAAAAGGGAAATATTTAAGCTTGGTTTCATTTGCTGTTACATGAACTTGTTATTCAATGATTTAATACACAGCAAGTGTCTCGGTCACTGCAGCAGTGCTAAGCTGTAGGACCTGAAAATACCGCTCTCTCGGTCCCAAACTCCTGGATTTTACAGAACTGTTTTACAGCACTGACATGAAAACGTCACCCACGAAGTTAAGTCAAGTAGCACATTCGAAAAAGGATTAAAGCCTAAGAACTCACTAACTTCTGTTTTGATTACTTTCTTTTTTTAAAGAGTCATCCTCATACCCTTAATGAGTCAATCTCAGCCCACCAAGTGTCACATGTCTGTCGTACAAAAGCGATATAACCAGCTATTCCCCACCCTGCACAGACCGAGCGCTGCACAGCTGGGCTGTTCAAATTCTTTCATCGGGATCAGTGTCGCAATGAATAACAGAGTCCTCTGTTTCTTCTGTGAGGTCTTTGGCAGTGCTTGACTTCTTTTAACTTCGAGTTTTTATGGCTCACACAAAGGATAAATACTTTTGAAATTACTATGTATCAGTTGACAGGAAAGGTGGCTCATTTTTCCATATTTGATCTGTAGACGTTGATGACCCTAGGGTTATCTGAGAATGTAAGCAGTGCACTAAAACTGGCTTTAAGTGCTGCTCAAATGAAAAAAAAGCAACGTAAATGAACATTGCTAATGTCTTCTAAGAGCTACAGCCACTTTCTTAGTTGAGGCATTAAATCAGATGTATGGAAAGTGTTATGTAAACTGATAGCACCAAAGTGCCTCATTTGTTGCTGTATTGAGGCACCCTAAGGATAGTCCCAGCACCAGTTCCACATTCATCATTCTAACAGATGACCATATTGAACATAAAGGTGTCTTTAGATTGGTACACCTTCCCGCTTTTTGCTTTTGGCGCAGACAGTTTCGTGCCGTGATGAGCATGCAGGGTAGGTCCCAGGACCCCTGGGAGTGCCTCTCCCTCTCTGGTTCACGCTGCCCCCAGGAAGGCTGAAATGTCCCTGGGTGACAGCCTGGCTCCGGTGCAGGCAGGGCAAGGCTGCAGAAGCCAGGACATCGCCTGCTATCTCAACAGCGAGTCTTGCAGGAACTCATTTGCCTGGGAACAAGGTTGTAGGGTTTTAGAATTGTCAAAGAATATTGGTCAATATAACCACTGGACTCTGGGAAGCTGTAATTTCTCCCTATAATTTCTTTTTCGGACTAAAGTACATTCCCTTAAAAGGAAGGAGGAAATTCACTTTGCTTTGAAGTATAGGGGTGTGGGGGGAGGTTGTCTTGCTTTTTTCTCCATTTAACATGGAGCATGCTAGTGTCCATTACACAGCTCCCACCAAAATGTTTAAAAATCTCAAAATTAATCCTAGCAGGTTGTATCAATGGCCTGTGACCCTTCTTTTTCCTCAGAAGACTGTTGCTTTTCCAACAAGAAGATTATCACGATAATCAACAAATCCATTGCTTTCCAGTTTCCATTCTGTGCCTGAGCACTAATGACAAATACTATGGTTTTGAGAGTGTAGTGCTAGACCTTCTTAATCTGCCTCTCCTATGAGGAGCTTATTAAATCATATAACTGCTGGCTTTCTGCAAAACTCCAAAATAAATTTAATCAGAGGTCAAGTTATCTGGGAGACCATATATTTTGCAATATGTAAACACTGTTTGTGAACCCTGTTATTTATTTATTTATTTATTTATTTTTCTCCTTTCTTGATAGGTGTCCAAAAATAGCTCCTTTTTTTTTTCCCTTGAATACCTGTCTATCAAATCAGCAGCTTCAAATGTCAAGAGGTAACAGTGTCTTCTTCAAACCTAAGGTCTATGCTTTCAGGCCTTCTGTCCTCCCATGTTCCAGCTCCTATTTTACATTACATTCCTCTTTCCCCATCACAGTGCCAGCGAGCTAAGCTACTTCTTTCTCAAGGCCTGGCATACTCTGGAGAAACGTCTTTTTAACACGGGCTGGCTAACTTAGAGAAAGCAAGCTGTAGGTTTAACCTAAGTTCACTGCTTTTTGTAAAACCCACGGATTACTGCATCTGGGCTTACCCAGTGATTACCCTTTATGGCTTGCTACCTCATTTAAAGCACAGAAGTCAGATGCTACACCAGCAGAAATCCCGCTCAGGTGACACATCTTTGTTTTCCAAGCGTCAGTGCAGCACTGAAAAGCCTGTACACCCTTGCTCAGACACCTCCAGTGTAGAAGAGGGAGAAAACAGACCCCTTAGAGTTTGTATTCTCTGTGGTTTTACGCCTCATCTGCTCTCTATGAGGTCTGCAGGGCCCATACTATTAGTATCTATGTCCCACCATGTGTTAGGATGGCATTTCATTAAGTGAATATGCAGAATTACATACAGTGTCCTATGTTTTTTTCAGAATGTATTTAATTCTGAAACAACCTTTAAGATCACTGCTAAGCATCCTTATTAGTCCATACCGACTCCTCAAAAGCATGCTTTTCCCGTATGCTTACATGTGTGTACAAATGATAGCATTTAAGGTTGAGCAAATAAGCTTTGTATGCAGCAACTCAGTGCCCTACCTGCATGGGTGATAAGATCTGTCTCCTGTTCATCCCCAGCCTCTACAATTACACAAATATGAATGTTGGAAATGTGAATGTATTACCATCACTAGCTATTTCTTTGCTAGTTGTAACTCATAACCTCAAAAATCCAAAATCCATTGTGCTGTGTGACTGGAGACAAGGCAGTTCAAATGCATATTGATGTTTAAATGAGAAAAAAGCCTCTCCTTGCTGTGCTGCTGTTTTCCTTCTTTTGTCCGTGAAAGCATCTTAGGGGATTTTGCAGGCTGTGTGGTGCTGGTGCTCGGCAGAACATTCCCGTGGCTCTGGCAGCAGCACGATGGCTCGGTTCAATTTCTAGCAACTGCCAAGGCCACACAGAAATGCCAGAGAACAAAAGCACAGACTTGACTGAAATGCCTCTACTACAAAATTAAAATGAAAAACAAACCACGACCCCTCTGCAGTTGAAAGGAAGGATAAAACAAAAAAAAAAAAGGATGAGCTAACATGTAAGCTGCAACAAACCAGAGGAAAAACTAACTCAAGGAAACCTTTTAGGAGCAGAGGGAAGAGGAGAGGAAATAAAGAACAGGGGAGACAGACTCCAGCATTGAAAGAACTAAATGTAGCTTCAGCTCAAGCCTTTTCCAGAAATGCATTGAACACATTTACCAGATAGTCCAAATGACTCAGAATGGGATGGAGCGATGCCATTGAGACAAAATTATGAAAGCCCTTTAATCCAGTAAGCATTCATTGGATGTGGAGTGTATTCACTGTCATTTTACAATTCTGAATCACATAAATATACCCCAATTATTAATGGCAATTGTTACCAGCTCCACTTTAATTAGCTCGCACGCTCTAAGAACAGAACTGATGTATCATTTAATTTTGTATTAGGCCAGTAATCTTTATTCATACAATGTAAATTTAAGTGCACTGAGAAATGATTGAACACTCTCAAAAAAATAACACTTGGAGTAGGCATTTCACATGAAACTTTAAAAATATAAAATTAAAATCTATTCCTCTCATTATTCTTTCCTGTATCTTTTGCTGGATGATATGAAAATAAAGACAAGGGGTTTGAGAACTAATTACCTTTCATCCTTTTTTTTCAGTTAACATGACCCTTTGTACTGTGGGGCTGCTCAGTGCTGGGTTTCTGCATCTGGTTGTGTGTACGAAATGCTAGTGTTTTACCTCATCTATAGCAATTTTTATTGTATTGATAAAAGTAAAAACAATCTATAACTGGGCTTGTCCAAGTTTTAGAAGAATACTTCTCTGAGCTCTGGTGAAGGCTCAGAGGTTCTTGGAGCTAACTGCTCAAACTGATGCTCCCCCTTCATTTGCCCAATCTGCTCTTTTCTAAGCTAAACAAATGCAGCTCCAGCTCCTAAAACCTTTCCTGAAGGTGACAGTTTTCACATTTTCTCCACTTCCTGTTGCTCTCCCATCTGTCTAAGTCTTTCTCAGATCATGGTGAATAGACTCGATTCCAGTCCTCCAGAATGAGAAAAAGAGCAGAGTAGCTCTCCCAGGTGTCTTGCAAGCATGAGGATTGCCCCTCCTTGCAATGTTTTGTGCTATGCTGAGAAGTTTTCCATCCTTTGGATGTGGATGAGGTATGCAGTGGTGACATTTACATTTGTCTAACATAATATGGCAACAACAGTGACTTCTAAAATATTTTCCTTGGAAAGATACAAATGTCAACTCAACTGTATCTCCATTTGGCATCTAGTTTTTCTCTTTTTTTAATAAGGATCAAAGTAGTGGCCAATGTCAAAATATGCACCTGCTTTCTTTATATTACACATACAGAATTTGTGCATGTTTCCATGCATGTATGTACCTTTTGATTACTTACACTTTCTGCGTATCTCATTGGCGGGGTAAGTTTTTTTAAGAAATCCTCTTCATTCTGGAGGTGTCTAAAGAATTTTTAAATAGCCCAACTAAGGTACTCAAGGAGAAACGTGCATGTTTTTGCAAAATAAATTTGGGATTTTACTCCTTTTGGTGGCAGTGTGCAACCTGAGTAGGTTGTACTTTTCAACCCAGTCTTTTAAAAAAAATATATGTGGTAGCAGTGGTACGTAATTGGTATGACAGATAGTCACAGATTAATTATTACTCAGTTGCTTCAGTCTCAAAAATGAGATTTTCCTTTTAAGAATAAGTTACACTGCAGTGTTTGCAGAAGGCGTGCAGACAGCACAAGGAACCTCCTTGGGTAAGCATAGTTTCAGTACAGATTTGTTAAGTACTTTTTAATTTTATGCACTTCGGGTGTTAGTGTGTAACCTTATCTACAATGGTGTTATTGTGTCAAAGTAAGAACAAGGATTGGAACAGAGCGTGCCTGAGTTTTCAAGAAATACTGTTCCAAAGCCTGTGAAAGACTCATCCAGAAATCATTTCCTCTTAATAAAGTTGATCTCTCTTGCTCTGGTAGGAGGGAAGAAGCAGTCAGACGAAGCTTTGAACTTCCTGGACCTTTTTTCTCTTAGTTTCTTTGCATGAAAATATTTCATACAGACTTACCTTTCATTTGTTAAGCAGACCATTTCAAACTTTGCTGCTTCTAAAGCTGCTCCCAAAAAGACTAAGGACATGGCTTCCTACCCTGTAAAAAGTAGTTCCCACCAGTTTTATGTAACTAATGGTCAGTCTCAAGCCCTTCAGAGCTAAACTCTTAATGCTCTAATTTTGGAAGCTCTATTCCATTGCCTGGTTTAATGTGAAATGTTGCTGCTTGGTTTTGCAGATTCGAAACGTGGCAGCCAACCTCTGTGTGGACAGTAAACACGGAGCCACAGGGACTGAGCTGAGGCTAGACATCTGCGTGAAGGATGGCTCAGAACGGACGTGGTCACACGAGCAGGTATTTTAAGAGCGGAAAGAGAAAAGCAGGGTAAAATTGTTGCTTCTCTTTTCCAGTTTCTAAACATTTCTCTGAGGGCTTCTCCTTTTCCTAAGGCAAAGCAGGGTGTAGAAATAATTTGTGAATGATCGCTGACCTTAATGGCTTTTACAAAGTACTCTTTAACATAACCTCAGAAATTCTAACTGCCACCCAGGCTGTGTGTTAGTCTTCATTTCCAAAAGGAACTGCAGTGACCAAAGAGCTTTTTGGTGCCCCACTCTCCCCCACGGTGTCATGAAAACATGTTGATTTTGGTTGTTACCTGAAAATATTTTCAATATAGTACCTGGGCATGTAAAGCTCTAGTGGTTTTCTGCTTTTATGCTTTCATCTCAATAAGCTCAATAAGCGGTTATATTTTAAATGAGTGCGAGGCGTAAGTGAGATAAATGGGTAAAAGCTAGAAAGCAAGGGTTTCAGAAAGACAAGGAATGATAAAGACTCAAAAAAGCTTTTATCTAGGTTGGTTAGGTAGAAAAAGATGAGCTCTCAGGAGTGCGGAGGAAAAGAGCTCTGATTTGTACTCATTGTGGCTGTGAGTGCCACAGGAAAGGGATCATGACCCACAGGCTGTGGGTCTGGCCAATATGAGCAGAGAATCCGGATGAAAAGTACAACCTAAGCATTGATTAGCAATTTTAGTGAATGTGCCTTTCACAGGGGAAAGTCCCAGATTAGAAAAAATTCCCAGTGCTGAGGAGAAAAATTAACCTGGCGGTCTCACGTGGCACTTTGTAAAAGCTTAAAAGCTCAGGAGAGAGGAGTTCTGAGGGGTATTTGAAGGCTGAGGTCAAGAAATCGTTCTCTGAGGATACTGAGAAATGCAGGGGGAGAGGTGCAAGTGAATGAAATAGAGAAGCTGAAGGATGATCGCAATTTAGGTAAGTGCCGATATGGGAAAAAGAAAGTTGCTGAAAGGAGACTTCTTCACATAGCTACCACAGATAGAGCACAGTGATAGGATGCCGAGACTAGATAAATATAATCCTGTTTTGTTCATGAAAGGTATCCAGTAACTCAAACAATTAATTGAAGGAATTTATATGGTCCAGACTACATCACCACAGTGCTCCCTGGCTTTAAAATCCGCAAACCTGAAGAGCTCCAAACCCTCCTCAAGAAGGGAGGCAGTCCTGAGACTGCTGGGGGTGAGAGAAAGGAGGGAAAAAAACTGGATGAAAAGGTGAGACAAGAAAAAAAATCATCAGCGAAGAGGGAGACTTGAAAATACCCTTTGAAGGAGACAGTACTTGTGAGGAAGGGGAAGGGACGCAAAGGGAGAAGGATGGGGAGGAATCCGTGTTTCAGCGTGCTCCGGTGCATTGACGTCTGGGATCAGACTGGGCGTAAAGGTCTCGTTCTACGCTAACGACGAAAGGTGACTTCATTAGAACAAGCAGGGTTAAGCTAGCACGGAAGGAGTTGAGCCGACCAGCTCCTCGGCTGGCCGAACCAGAACCGGGGAGCCTCACGCAGACCCCGCGCTCTGACGCGGGCTCCGGGGGCAGCACGAATTCCTTCTGCCGGGCTGGCGCGAAACGCCGCGCTACCTTCTCTCCGCAGGGACAGCGTGGAAAGCAGCGCGAAGGGGGACGCTTCTCCCGCCCCAGCGGCGCGGCGCGGCTGGAGGGGAGCGGCTCGGCTCGGCGGTGCTGCTGCTGCTGGGGA
>JAVJGG010000054.1:1267128-1290200 GCA_035590195.1 Aviceda cuculoides | reverse complement strand
ACTGTGCAAGAAAAGGATGTTATATCGGTTTAACTCTATCTGTACTAGAGCCCTTTACCTGGAGGATGGTATGCTACTCAGATTGCACCCTAAATAAATAAGAGTAGTAGTCTGGTTAAGCAAGAAGTGCCTCCTTTTAAAAAACAGGGAGCAGGTCAGCAACTCTCTTCTGTTCTCTGCACCACTTACAGACTCTGTAGCTTCCTAATGGTCACTTATCCATCCTGCCAATAATTCTTCCCATGTTCTAGGAAAAATGACCTTGTTTGTCAGTATCTTATAAGATGCTTAATATGAAGTGTTTCTTACCATGCTGTCATACTGTTCTTATAAAAGTAGAAGATAAGAGGGTTTTATTCTTTTAAGGATAAGTCTCTTCTCATGATCATTTGCATCCTTGAGCCACTGGTAAGAAGAAGGTAGGGCTGTGAAGTGATTACGAAGTGCTGCAAATACAGTTTGAAGCCAGGCACTGTTTTCTTATAGCATAGAAACCCTAACAACCTGTATTTGGATACTGGCAAATAAAACCAGCTTAAATATTTTAGTGGCAAGTAGAATACATTTATATTTTACTTTGGGTAAGGAGTGCTCTTCTGAAAAAATTTCCAGCTTATCCCCATTACCTGCACTTTGTTTCTCATTGCAGTGAAGTCTCAGATTGTGCAAACTGGATTGTTTTCAGATGAATGAAACCAAAACTACCACTAATAAACGTGTCAAAAAACTATTCTTATTCCCATACTGCCTAAACTACATCTGAGCAACTATTTGAAAGTCTAGTAAGTCTGTGATATTAAGTAATCAATTATTTAGGACCAATCCAAAATACTGGTCTACAGCCAAGTGTACCTTTAAGAAAACCCTGTAAGAAACAATGGAGTAGAATGAATCCAAGTAATACTGTAAACACTACTGTGGGTTGGAAATAGAAGAAAGTTAGTTTAATACCAGGGAAAAAAATATTGACACCATAATGAGGCTTCCATCAGTGATGGGAGCAATGTGAGAAATTAGATAGATAAATGTAAATAACCTGAAATTATTAGAGATCTCGGAGAACGGTGGCTTCCCAAGCTAAAGCCATTTCCGTGACTCTTTTTGAGATTCCTAAGCATGCCAGAGCCAAAGAGCAACAGTGCCTACAAATTTCCATTCCTCCCAGTGAAGGAACACACCTCTGGTTTTCAATGTAGCATCATTCTGTGTTGACAGGTAATACATCAGTCCTAATAAAGTATAATTCAGTTTATGTGCCTTAATCCCATTAGTGCTATTTGTAGAGCACAAGTATCCAAGAGAGGACTGATTTAGTAGGTCTTTGAAAAGAAACAGTTGTGCAAAATCAATTTCATTGTACGATAATTCTGCCCTGAGCCTAGTGATTATGATAGACGCTAGACTGACAACGTCAAAAACTGTGCCTAGAACAGCATGGTTTGCTCATACTCTCCTGACAGCTTCAGGGACAAACTGTAAGAGTAAGTTCGTTCACTCTTCACACAGTAGGTGCATAGATTGTTTCCTCAGACAACCAAAGACATGTCATTGTGATAGCAGCTTTTATCGTATGGACATCTGTCCTGCTGAAACTGCGCTGGGGCTACCAACTAATTTCAGATAAACTACTGCAGACACCAGCTGATTATGACTTCCAGTTGCTGTTGACCTTGGCCATAGTTATAGCAGTGACCCAGAAGAAATGAAAAGCTCTGTGTTTCATTACCAACCCCCTGAACTGTTGAGGCCCATTATCTTATGAAAAAGTTTCTCCTTCTGCAAATAATCTTCAGACTTGCCTTCATGCAGAAGCAAAAAAAAAAAAAAAATCACTGTGCTGTTTTCAGATGTTTTAAGTGTCTCCAGAAGAGCTTTTGTGGTTTTCTAATATTGGTGTGAATAGGAATTTATATATTTCTCTTAGAAAGTTCTTTGGGATGCATGCAACTGTTACCCCTTAAAGTCCTGAGCCTGTTGTCACTGAAATCTGTAAGAGCAGCAGGCTTTGACCTTAGGTCAGCATAAGCTTGAGATGATAAATTAATGGGTCTTTATACATAACTAAGTCAACCAGAACTTTTTTCTAGAGTGGTAACTGTGTCCCAGTTCTTATAAGATGCTCTTCTGTCCTAATTACCAGACTTTCTAAAAGAAAGCATCAACAATGTGTCACTCAAAAATTGCATCCCCTGGATTCTTCTGTGAGAAGAAAGACTGCCAGCTTTCTTCAGAAAGGCTGGAGTGTTTTTCATAGCATGCTTTTTGTACTGAAGCCGTTTCCTTTCTTCTTGTACCAGCTATTAAAGCTTCTAGTGTTCCAGCTTCAGCTTCCTAATAGCTTGGCTGACCCTCATGCCCAGCTATAATGCAAGGAAAACCAGATGCCACCTTCCTCCAAGGCCCCACAGCAGGCGGGGTGGCCGTGGCGGTCACTGTGTCCTGATTTTGGGCAGTGCCGCTCCATCAGTCTCTCACAGAAGGGCAGGAGGAGCTGGCAAGGTGCAAATGGGTGCCTGCACCACCCCATCGGGTGCCTGGGAGTTCTGGCAGGTGGGGGGGGGCGGGGGGGCAGTTAGCCCCTTCTTGCAAGCTGAAGTATCCTACCTGCTCACCTCAGGGCAAAACGGAACATGACGGAAAGGCCTCTACCCGTTTGGTTTAGTCCTGTCGTTTTTGACAGCATCCCTCTGAATTACAGTCTTGTGAGTGCATGTGTTTACCCCCTGTTTTGGGGGAAGGGCAGATGCTGGAGATGAAAACCAGTGTTTGTGAAAGGCGGATGTAACACCGTCGCCCTCAGCCAGAGCACGAGATGCCTTTGACTTTGCTCTTCGTTGCATATGTTAATATAAAAAAAAGGGCATTGTACTTTACCAGTGTTTCATCTTTCCTAAATTTAAAAAAGAAAACCAACAAAAAAACCCACTTTCTTTTTCAAAAGTGTTTTTAAATAGCTACTGGTTCTATCAGTTTATTGTGTTATATTTATTTTTGTCTTCATACTTCTTTTTTGAATGTGGGGTACTTTTAGTTAAAGAGAAGTTTCTGTATGATTGTTGCTTAGCACGCAGAGCATTTTTGTGAGTTTTTAATGAATTGCAATTTGACAAGTAACTTACACACACACACACACAAACTGGGCAAGCAGGCACATCCTGGATTAGTATTAAAATACTGGCAGGGCATGTTTGGCACAGAGTGGAAAAGCTTGGATGTGGCTTACCAAGAGTAATCTGAAATTTATTTCAACACATACAGTAAATGTATAGTCCCTGGAAACTTTCGAACCATCTAATCACTCCCACATCTGTCTCTCTCAAACACTTGCCTGCGTGAACTAAGTACGTTGAAACTACCCAACCTGCATATACCAGTTGCTTGTCTGGGTAGTTTCCACTTTACCAAAGATTCACAGTCAGGTTACTTACAATTCACTCCAGTTTTGTGAAGTAAAATTAATAAAACTAATCATCATAAATATCCTTTTTAAAGCAACTTAATCCATGCTTATTCTCCCAAAATCTCCATAGGGAGCTAAAACCATGTTAGGACTTCCTTCTTATCAGGAGAGAGAGTGTATCTCAGTGGCTGGTCTTATCGAGGCCATAGGCAAAGTCGGCATTTCATGGGGTGAGAACTGAGATCATCAATCACGTGTCTGTCTGTCCATCACACCACTTCAGTTAAAAATCAATTATTAACATCTCCATCAAGTTGAAGAGTATCCATTTTCCAGACAGGTTGTTACAGACCCTCCTGCCCAGAAGCACGATAGAAACTGTCAAAACCAAATCCAAACAAAACAAAAAAAAAAAACCAAAACACTTTTCAGGTTCAGACGTTTAAATGGGCTCCAGGCAAGCTCATGACATGCAAAGATTATTAAAAGACATTCTATTTCTTCATTATATTACGTGGTTGTTAGTTGAAGACCAGAAGATGTCTCCTCATTCTTTATTGAATACCCAATTTCATGAAGGATAATAACCCAAGGGAAAAAAAGACTCCATTCTTTACAGCTTCCTAATAATAGCTGTGGTTATTACACAAGGTTAGCGTGCAGAGACCACAATCATTTCAGATAGGGCTGTGTTAATCTATGTTCTGTAAAATGAGAACTCTTCCAATGACTTGGCATTTGCTTTTTAATTCTATTTTTTTTTCATTCCTGTAGGACAAAACTTTGTTCCATCCGGTAAGCAGCAGCTGCATAGATTGCAACCCAGCAGAGAAGAAGATTTTCATGAACAGATGTGATCCTTTATCTGAAACTCAACAGTGGATTTTTGAACATACTAATATGACTGTTTTAGAAAAATTTAACAGCAAGGCCAGTTCCTAGAAAGAAAAAAAAAAAAAAGAAAAAATGAACACACCTAATTACGTACGGACTGCAGACTACATTTTTGCCAGCATCTGGGTCGAAGGAGTCAGGAATTAAGTTTCCTAGATCCAGGAAATCTGTTCTGAGGATTAAGAAAATGCCACAGCAAGAGCCAGCAGGCTGTCCTTGTGGATGTACAGTATCTGAAGAACTTGGCCAAGAGCCTCATCGGATGCTGCTGAGAACTTCAGGCTGAAAATTCCCTTGCTGGTCAAGGGAAAAACTTTGTTTAAAAACCGTTTAAAAGTACTCCAAGTTAATAAAGTAAAACAAAACTCTAGAGTTTCTCAGGTCAAATCCTGCTGTAGTGAGTAGCTCAGAACAGACGCTATAATTTGGGATGGGTATATGGTGTGCATGATGGCTACAGGAACCTGAAGAAATCCCAGGTTTTAGAACTAAACATGCTGGTAGAAGAATAATGATGTCCCAGCACTCCCTAGACAAGATATATGCTCTGTTGACATTCTCTTAATAAAAGGTTGGGTTAAGCAGGTTTAACCCTCAGAACTGCTGCAATTACTTTTAAATACCTCCCTTTTACATTCCATTCATTACCAAAATAGGAATGGTAGAAATCTTAGGGTCTAGAATTACACTGTAGGGAAGCATGAAATAAACTGTAAGGTTTTGCCATCACATTTCCCCCCTTCAGGAAAAAAAGTAAAGCAATCAAGTTTCTATACAAGATATATTTAGCAATTGTGATTCAAATCCCATTGTCACACAAGGTGAGATTTTTTTTTAGTGACAAATATAACAGCAGCAGCTGCAGCATAATGGAAGGCTTGTGGACTAGCTATCTTTTCTAAAGGTAGAATCCTTACCAAAATATAAATTACACCGAAAATAGGCTGGGAAAAAAACCACATCAGGAGAGTAGGAAATAATTGCATACTGCATGCTGAACTAGGTTAGTCAAATTAACGTTGGTACACTGCCATGACCTAAAAGCGTGTTGACTCCCTGCAGTGCAGCTTAAAAGATCTTGCAGAGATCTTGCAGTGCTCTTGACAGATAGGAGTGGAAAGAAAAATTGACATGAAACTAGTTGGGTGGTTTCAGAGTTTTTGAAATCTGTGATGGGAATCACATGAACTTTCCAGAGTTAGCAAGCGAATGGTAGTGTAGATCTCACGGGACAGAGGAAACAAGAAGTGCGAACAAGTTAAATGTTACAGTATTTTGGTACTTTAGGCACAGGCACAATTCAGGGTAAGACTTCTGTCACACTGGTGATCGTTATGGCCCGTGGTGGTGTCCCTCAGACCCATCAAGCTGTTGGCATGAGAGGCCTCTAAGACTTGTTTGGGTGGCCTATGGTTCTTCTCAGCAGAGATCAGTTAATACTGACGTGTGGAACATAATTGATAGGTTCGGGATTTTTCAAGGTAAGAGCAAGTATAAATTTATAGCAAGTAAGTACATGGCCTGCTTTTACTTGAAAGATGAATTTACAGATGAAAGCACCATAAATGCAGATAGATCACATCCTTTAAGAGGTGGCTGTAACAGTGCTTTCAGGTTCCAAAAATATCATATGTAATTAAGTTGCTTATTCTGATTGCTGGAGAGGTGGCTGACTAACCAAAATACTGATGTGCAATCTACCCTGTTTTGAGGGAGTAGGGTGACTGTGTTTTGTTTACTGCTCCTTAAGCTGTGTTTATACACAAAGAGCATTGATTGCATCTAGAGGATGGTTCTAGTGCCAATAACTATGTGCTATTTTATGGCAGCACCTTGTAGTTGTAGAGTAAGACCCAAAATTATAGGTCATAGGAATTTTTTAGGAGGGGAATGAGATCCTGTAGCACTCAGGATGCATGCACTTGGAAAATTGTGAAATGCATCCATACACTGAGCAATTGCTGCAAGTTAGCAAAGAGATCTTTCAAATACTCTGAAAGAAATGTGTCTGTAGAATTAGACTTCTCATTTTATGGTTTTAAAATAAGTGAGCTTGTTTAGGTACTGTTTAAATTTAATTTGAAGATATGGTGCACTCAGGAACGGAAGCAGTAAGGCTACTGTATGAGGATACTTCAGATTCGTTTAGCTATCAGTACACAGAACCAGACTAGCCCCTGCAGACTGTCAGCCTTCCCAGGTGCAGCATCATTTATTTGCAGCCTGAACATGGGGAAAGAGGGTTTGGAAAAAGAAGAAAATGGCTGCCTAAAATGTAAATGCAGCCCTCAAGCTGCTGATTGTAACTGGCCCCAAACTGTCAAAGTCCTGGAAGCAACACTGTATGCCCAAAATAGAGAGGGGAATGAGAATTGCTAAACCAGCTAAGCAGTTTATGCTATGCACAGATTGGCAGGGTTATATCATTCAGCATCTGACTGCATCTCAGTGGTCTGATTCTGAAATGTCTAATGGGAACTAGGCAGCCGTTGGGGTAAAGAACTTCTGTGCCGTTTACAACCCTCATAGAGTGATATTGCACAGCATCTTGCACTGCCAAAGGAAACCTTGCCCTCACTCGTAGCTGGATGCTAATAGTAGGCTCTAGCAGTCCTTGTCAGAAAACAATCCACATAACTAGTATTCAGATGTTCTGGGGGAAAAAATATGATCTATGTAATGTTTTCAGGTTTTATAGACAAAATATAATAAAAATATATTGGAGTTTGTTGTGGGTCAGCAGTGAGCAACTGTTGATCAGTCTGGAAATATAAAGGTTAAATGAAGGTCCATATCTTGAGGAAAGTTCAATAAGAACTTGCCACAGTGCAGCACAGAAACACATACATGCACACACATATATGTGTGTCTGTATATATCATATGTATATGTGACCAGTGGAAAGAGGTAGCTAAAGGAGAGAGGTTTGTTTTCACTTCATGGGCTGATCTTTCAAATATTTAGTGTAACCAGAACTGCACAGACAAAAAATGATAGACACATTAGACTAATAGTGAAGACAGTTATCTCACTGTTTTCAGCTTAAGCAAATTACTCTTTTTTAAAAAACTGAGACAAAAAAGCTAGCATGCAGCTTCACCACAGACAACTGTAATCCTCCTCGTTATGGGTAGAAGGTGGCCCTAAGGACAGAGTGCTTCAGAGCTGTGCTCCTGTAACTTCTGGGATGAAGGATTTGCAAAATGGTTATGACTTGCTAAGCACAGGGCTCCAACAGCAAATGTTATTAATAATAAATGATCACCCCTACCTCTCAGTTAAATTCTGTCTTCGGCGTTCTCCAAAGCTTTCCACTGATAACTGTATTTCATGACCAATTTCACATTCAGAATTTCTTTGTCTTCCTACAACCATATCTTTTCCACCCAACAAACGTCTGAACAACTTGATAGGATGGACAGGCTTTAATATGCATTTCTTCAAAAGACTATGAAGTTTCTTCACAGATTTTTTTTTTAAATACCAGATAGTTCTGAACATATTTTGAATCTAGTGCACAGGTAGCATTAACTGATGGGAGCTCATCATTTCAGTGGAGCTATACTAATCTGCCCCAGCTGATGACTTGCTTCAGTTTTTTCAGTTAATTACTTTATGACTGAGAGGGCTTTAATCAACATGCCTGAAAAGCAGATTTTTGTATCTTAAGAGTTCATCAGCACCTACCCTAAACTTTTTCCATTTAAGGTTATCTGACTTATTTTTTTGTGGCCAGCAAACTACTACTACAGGAGAGAGCAACTGGAAAAACTGGAATAAACACCAAGTGCAACTAAAACTCTAAAATCACATGTGTTTCCCTGCATCTATTCCAGAATCTAAACTAAACAGAAGCCTTGGAGGAGAGGGCTTAAACGAGAGTGGAGGAGCAGGGAAACAAAGCATTTCACGTGTTGGAGAGCTGCCTTGTTGCAGGGGCATGACAAGACTTCACTTTGGGCACAGTTTATTTCAGAAAAATGAGATGGCTTTAGAACAAATGTTGCTGCAACAGTATGGATATTTTAAGGATATAGTCCGTACTTCCTGGGTGTTATAAGTTTACGAATAAATGGTCTGTAGCTGCTGAACTAGGTCTTCCTCATGATAAAGATAGACTAAGCTTGAAAGGAAGCTGACAAGCACTTAACAACCTTTGATTACTGGCAATTTACCAGGCATCAATGTCTCCATGAACTCAGTGAAATTGGATGCCACAGAGATCACAGAAGAAACATATGTAAATACCTTAACCAAAGTGATTTGATGGGTTACACCTCTGTAAGAGTGGATGTCACCTTTGTTAGGGAAAAAACAAAAAGTCATCATAATCAGAATTCATTTGCATTTTTACTGATAACTTCTGCAGGGGACTGAGTGAGTGTGACACTTTTAACCTATGCAGACGGATTGGGGATGGAGCATTTTAGGACGGCAGTACTGGGAGGCTTTCAGTGTGGCTGGCACCGGGGGTGTATCCGTTTTCTGTTTAAAGAGCATCAATCTTTAATGCTGTTAGCCCAGCATTTTTCAAGAGAGCACAAGATGTACATTAAAAAAAGAATATGATAATGGGTTTATTTTTGTTTTTTAATCCATTAAGGTTCTTAGGGAAACCATTTCAAAACTCTTGAAAACAAAAAAGGTGATCAGAAGTAGGTTTTTTATAGCTGGTGTTAGTATTATAAAGTTCATTAATTCATTTGTTTAACCCTCTTCCAAATCTGTTCCATATATCCTCTTAGAAAGAGCACACGGGTCCAAGAGTGCTTTTACCTAACATTTTGAGGATCTTGCCCTGTCTGAAAGTTTTGAAAGATCTTCAAAAAATTAGGAAAGTATAAGCCAAAAGGTAACAAAAAAAACCAAGGAAAAATACCAGGCTATTATGTCTAGTGTACCAAGAGATTTTTGCTAAACTTCATGTTTTAAAATAGTATCCATTGACTGGAAAAATTTAGATTAATCAATAATGTAGTTTAGTAAATCTTTAGTGTATAGTGCTTTCTATTTAAGATTTTTACTCTTAAAAAAACACCAAATTTTAGTGAATTTGTATAGTTAGTTGCTGATGGGGGGGGGGGCTAACCATGTGTAATACATAAATCTGTCATGAGGTCTCCTGTAATCTCAGATCTCCTTGTTATAATTCTGAATGAACTGGACTGAAGAAAATCTAAACAGTGGGGAAAAAACCCTCTAAAAACTATCTAAGAAACTTGTGTAAAAACAAACAAGGAGAAAGTTTAGCTAGAGATGATCATAAAAATGCATCGCATTTCCAAAGCTTCAGCAGCATTCAGAAAATACATTTGCTCTGTGCGGTGGCTTTCTATTCTTTCAGTGTATCATTAATATCAGTGGTACTACTCCCGAGGCAGGGCTTCTGAAAATGATGTGCCACCATTTGGCACAGTAGATGGACAGCATGATGCCAGTGGAAAAAAATTACTTTCTAGGAATAGTTACTGAAAAAAATGCATTCAAACATTGCAGTCTTGTATGCCTTAAGAGTCTTGGCTATTTATAAGGTTCCCAATATCTTAGTATTTTTGTCTTTTTTACAGGACCTGGTAGTGCAGTAGGTGTTTCAATGGCCCTTATGAAAATGCAGACAACAGAACAAAGAGGACATGGCTTAAAACAATAAGAATTTGTGGTTACCTAAAGGTGTCAATGTCCACAGCACTGTCGAGCAGGTTAATTATACACAAAGAGAAGTTTGTTTCTCTTGTGTGGCCACTGTGGTAGATGCCCAGCTTCACAGAATATAGGAATGAGAAGGAGGGCGGGAGGAAAGCTCGTACTCAGCAGAAAATGTAGAAAAAGTCACAATGAGCCATTTTAGAGAAGCAGATGAATAGAGCGTTGAGACGGATATCACGGATGGTCTAAGGGACGTGAGAGGGGTTGCAATAAGGCAAGTCTGCTAAGTGGTACTATCTAAAAGACATTAAGACACAGGAAAGGAAAACTTGGTCCTCTTTAACCTTAGCCCTCATTAACCTTGGTGGTATCCCTAATGCTTTGTCAAAGTATTAGTTGATTTAATTAAGTTAATCCTTCACCTCTCCCAGTAAATGAATGAAGCTGGAAGGAATCACAGCCCAAGCAAATTTCTGTTGATCAGCGTGGAGCATCTAATTGGCACAAAACACCACCAGGCACAGTTTAGTGAAAAACCCCAACTGGCACCAGAACTAAAACAATATTATCAGCCTGAAAGATCTGTAGGCCTCTGGCATCTCTCCATGGAAAACAAAAAGTTTCACTTGCCTAAAGGAGTGATTGATGGTAATGATCCTAGATTAAGAAGATCAGGAATCATGAGCTTGCGAGGAGGTGAAAGGCCAAATGTTGAGATTAGGAGTTGGCAGTTTAATTGAGAAAGGAAGGAGGAAATAGGTGGTAAAAGGGAAGAAGCAGGAATCGGGTTTAATTCTGGATATGAAGGGAGTATGACCTGCAAAGGTTAGCCACTGATAATCTTGGATATCTCTTCATACCAGGGCTTGCATGTTTATTTCCATCACAAATATTCAGGAATTGAGAGGCAATCAGTTCCACTCCTGCCTACAAAGGATTTACTTAAATTTAGAATAAAGAGAACTGCATAATCTGAAATGTATTGATATGAAATATATGAGTGCAACTAGAGCAAAGCTTTGCTGGACACCAAGCCAGTGCTGAGTTTTCCAAGGTATGTATGTGCGTTCCTGAGAATATTTTATGGATAGTGTATAGAGGCAGAACGCTATGGTCACTGTTTTACCTCAGATTAATATTTCTCTGCATCTCAGGCTTTTTTGAAAGAGGAAGAGTGTTTAGCTAAATTTCCCAGGAAATGGCAACCCAAATCAGTACAAAGTAGCTCTGCCTACTCCCTATGTGGATCAAGAGGACCTGTGTTTCTCTTCAGATTATCACATGCAGCTCTTAAAAAAAGAACAGTGTGGCTCTGTTTTCATGACTCCTTGCAACATTCACCTCTTTTTATCCATTTTGGTTATTTTCTTTATTCTTTTTCCTATTTGATGTTTCTTCCCTTGTGCTGGCTCCCCATCTGCAGGATTCTGCCAAATGCTGGTCCTCTTTCTTCCCTCCTTTCTGGTTTGTGCTGAGAGGCATTTCTGCTGTTGCAGATCCCTTCCTCAAAATAAGAGTGACTAAAGCTGCTTTGATCTTGACTTGGCAGAGCCACAAGCCCTTCTGCCTCCGGTACTTTCCTTGCTGCAGCTTGTGCTAGCAGAGGGGTGGGGAGGAGAAAGGCACCTGAGGAGAAGGGAGATGTTCTGTCCAAATGTGTCAGTCTCACTACAGATTTTGTCCATGGAAGAGTTATAGCACAGACAGACAAACATCGCTGAGGGAGAAAATTGTGTTGGTGATCTACTTTCTCACCCATCTTCAAAATTCAGTGCTACCCAGAGAGGACAATATGTATGAACAGAAGCATCTTATTCAGTGGCTATACTTCTTACAAGTGTTTAGAAGTAGCTGAATTTAAGCTTGGCAAGCAGGTTTTAACGCGTGCTTATCCTTATTGAGCTAATGTAGATACAAGAAACTGAGTTAGAATTATATTAAAGTGTGGTTTGTATAAGCCACCAAGGGGTTATAACAAGTTCAGCTGAAGGCATTATTTCAAATCTGAAATGGATGTGTAATCTCTGATGAGTGTATGATACAGGTTAACCTCTAGTCAAGCTGCAGAGAGTCAGAAGGGCTTTCCCCCAAAAGAGAGAGATTATCTAACGTGCAGCAGCTTTTGCTTTCAGCTGTACAGGGCTCCAATTTCTTCCCCTGTATGTCAGCAAAGTTACTATCTATAAAAAGGTGTCCTTGTGATTCTCATTATCAAAGCTGCATTTGCAGAAGTGGCAGTAAAACATCACCCTTACTTTCCTATTAGCAGAGAACCCTTCCATTTGTTTCCTGTTTGTTTTTATACACCCTCAGAGTCATTTATTTGTAACCAGAACCCATGGATAGAAGTTGTACCCTGACCCTTCGTTAAACGAGTTCCTAGGAAATCAGAGTACTGGTGTGAAGGCTGTACAAATGCACTGTTAAAAGGATTGTCAGCCAAGGAAGAGGGATTTCATATAGAAGAAAAATAAACCCTCCTAAAGTTTGTTTTCCTTTATCCCTGTCATATCAGCCTCCAAATTGCAGTTCCTGCTCTACATTGAAATATTTCATGGTAATCTGCACCTGGAGGGATAATGATGCTTCATCAGGGCTCTGCTGCCAGTTTTCCATGCAAATCTGCACCGTGGCTACATAAACCTGTTCTTTGGGGTTGGGGATCATTCTCCACCATTGCTGTCCCTGCAAGGGGCACATTCCTTCCGACTTTGGCCTGACCTGCAGTTTTCCACCTCAAACTCTGTTGGCCGAAGTAGCTCAGTATTGCCCAGCTCTCCAGATGATGCGGTCCATTGCACATGTCTTAATGCTTCACAGCAATCCAGTCCACATAAACACACAGTTTACTAAGCATTAAGTGGCAAAACAGAAATTTGTGGTCCCTTCTGAGCCTCTGAGATGCTTCTATGTATCAGCTAGCCTTTCTGATGGTCAGAATGTTTTCCAGGCATCTCTGTGAATACACACCCTTTCCCGCAGGTATCCTGCAAAATACCCATTTCTCTCACTTTTCTGAGAGTCTGGAATTACAGCCTTCATTCACTGTTAAACAACATCCAGGACAAACCATTCCCTGGCAATTCAAGTATTACAAACTATTTTTAAAGGGCCAAGAAGAGCTGGAGACAACTTTGTGTAATCCTTATCCAACGTGCTAGTAGGCAAGGCAGCCAGTGATGAGCTGGGCTGATAGGTGGCTAGTAGAGGTCAATCAACAAGTAAGATGGAGTTGTCTAATTTTCTGGGAATCAAGGTCAAATTCTTTGGTTATTGTAATTTAGGAAATATAGCTCTCTGAAAAAATGGGGAAAACATTTTCAGGTGTGTGCATTTGAAGTATTATACAATAGACTACAATTAGTAATATATACATTATAATAAGTAAAATGAAAACATACACTTCTGTGCTGACTAGTCTGAGATAGTTGGCTTAGATGTTATTAAACAACAGCTGTAGAAGCTTTGACCAACTTACTGATGCATTAAAATAATGTTTTCAAGACATGCTTAAAGGCTTTACAGAGAGCACATGCCTGTAAATTACTAGACTGTAATTAAGAAGCTGAACTATGGAATAAAAATTGTACACCTGTCCTGTTTTATATTTGGATGTATTACGTTACAGAATACAAAGTAAAAGAAGATTGCTGAAGTAGTTTCAAAAAAAAAATTACCATGATCTGAATGAATAAATACCTCTCAGAAGCTACAGCATTAATGTTTCAATTTGTCGTACATCTACTGCCACTTAAATACCCCACTGTGTTGAGTGGGTGAAGGACCGGGCAAGGCCAGCCAGCGGCAGTACGGCTGCTGCCCGTTCCCACAGCCCCCGCCACACCGGCGGTGTAATACCAACAGAAAGAGAAACCAAAAAGTCATCTTCTCCAATGAATCTGGCAATACTGTAAATCGTACCTTGAATGGCCACTTAAGTAAGAGGCAAATACAGAAATGAGGAGGACAAAACAGTCGTACACACATAATATTCCTCAAGTGACAAGTAAGGAAGCGTTGAAAAAGTCAGTGAGGATTTGATTCTAGTAAAAAGTCGTGTTAAGTGAAAACTTATTTGTCCCCCTTCCACACACAGAAGAAAAAAAAAAAAAAAAACAACCTAGAAATTCCCAGTGCTACTGGTTCTTCTTCTACCTACAACTGGTGGGATATAAAATACATCATCTTCCTAAACAGGATTAGCCTACTGAAAGTGGGTACCCACATCACAGAAGCTTAGGAGTCATATAGAGGACCAGTAAGAGCCAATCAATCGTCTTCAAAGACTAGGGAAGGAAGAGTTGCTTATTACCTATTATTTTATTTAACTTTAAAGGAAAGACTTTCTTTTTTTTTATTTGCATCTCTTTAAGCCCTGTAACTTAATTTTATGCATACCCATACTCTTCAGTTCTTCCGTGCTGTACCTCTACCCTAAAACTTTCTATTCTAAATTAGTTGGTTAAATTCATCCCTGACATCCACTGCATATGGCAGAGTTGTGGTAGGATTTAACTGGGCATAATCTGATTTTTATTTACTCAGGCAGCTTTCTGAGGGAACAGTTAAAGTGAACATTGCTTCTGAAGACCTCTGAATGTCAAAGGTAGCAAAAATAAGAGAACTATAAGCATGCACTGAAAATACATGACCATTCCTTGTCTAGAGAGCTTAAAAGGGTGCTGTAGTCAAATGCAAGCTGAAGAAATCCCCATCTGAAGAAAAAAAAAAAAAAAGAAATAAAAGAAAAAGAAAAACTGTTATTTTCTAGCTAAACTGTTTGGGACTAATTCCTTATAGGCAGTTATACTGAATAAACCTTGATAAATATCCTTCCAGAATGATGATAAACTGAAATGGTGATTATAACAATACAACAAAATACAAGATAGGGGGACTTCATGAATAACAAAAACTCCTATCAAGTCCCTATGAGGCTGGAGTCATTAATGTTACAGGCACTACCTTTGGCAAGGGAACAACTAGGAGCAAAGAAAAATTATAATTAAAAGAACAATAAAGTGCTTTAGATACATCAAAAACAATTAGGCATTAGTTTTAACATAGCCTAAAGTTAAACACAGCAAAACAACAAAGGAGTCTCCCATTTGCATCATTTAAAGTTCACAGGCTGGGGAAAGCACTGTGTGTAAAAAAAACAGAGCCCTATGTGAATTGTGTGTCAATTATCTAATTACCCTTGATAACATCAGGTGCAACCCTTCAAGGAAAAAGCTTTAAAGAGCTTTTGCAGGTAAGGACATATCAGGAAAGTAATAAGACTTGAAGCAGGGAGAAAAGAAAGGAGACGGGACCGCAGCTAGTTCTGGAATGAGCGGCACGACCCTGGTTGCAGGGACGAGCGGTGGAGAGGAGTTACGCAGCAGTTTCTGGTGCACATGTACCAACTCGGAACACAGCATTTCAGCGTGGGAAGAGGGACAAGGAGGCTGAGCAGGTTCAGCTGCCCTGTTAGCCCAAGGGTGGCACTTACGTCCCCGCTTCTCTGGCGGGTCGCTCCCTGCACCAGCTGGAGACGCGTTGCCTGCCTGCACAATTGGTAATGTCGTGAGCTCTGGTCAACAAGCTGCCCCAGCCGGCTGGGGAGGAGACATGTTTGTGAGCTCCTGGTCAGCAGAAGGGTCTCCTCCTTGGTTTTGAAGGGGGACTGGAGTGGCCTTTTCAACCAGAGGCCTTGGGGATTGGGTGCAGAAGAGGGTGTCTGGTGGGGTGTTTGGATTATTCCAATTAATTCTTTTTTTGGCTTTTGAGATGGGGGGGGGGGAAATCAGGATTTTTTTTTTTTTTTCCTCTGCCACTAAGTGATTCTTAAGTGACATTCACCACTGTCTTAGTTAAACATATCTCCTGATTTAGAACTAATAAGCTTCTAATTCAAGGAAATGCCACGGTAAACTTCTGTTCTGGCAGGGGGAAGCAAAACCAACAAGTAGAAGGAAAGTAGCTCTCAACAGGCAGGCAGGCAAGTGGGAAGAGCTGAGAAAGCACAGCTGGGACTAAGCCTAGCAGTAGTACCTACAAGCGAACTCGCAGCCCTTTGCTAAAGAGGTTCGCTCAGTAGCTACTGCCTGAACTAGACGAAAAGATGGGCACTGTATCTGGATTACTTGGTTATCCTCATCTCCCCAGTGCTTCCCAGAACCTAAATTGAGAACATGAAGCCAGTCATCAGTGGGCATCCCCCTGACGTGCCTCCTTAGGCCACCCCACAGGCTTTGGGTGACCCAGGAGGGTCCGTGCTGGCACCAGCAGCACCAGCAGCACTGGAGGCTGCAGTCAGGGGGAACTGCTGTCACCTGAGCAATCCTGTATCTCCCAGCTCCTTGCCAATCCCACACAGCAACAGACCATACCAAAGGTTGTATAAAGCCTTTACAGATTCACACTTGGGGTTTTTTTGAGCTGTTTTGCTTCAGGGGCTCCTGTTTGTACCTCCTGATTAGCGACCAGCTGTGGCTCCACCATTTTCATGCCAAGAAACCTGCATTTGCAGCTGCCTGAGAAGTTATGACCCTGACTCTCCAAGCACTGGAACACGCAACTGAAAGAAGACCACACCAACGCAAAATCAGGTCAGTGACTAAGCTATTTGATGTTGGCAAGTCAAGTGTCAGTACTGTAAGGGAGCTCATGAAGTCGTGTGCAGTTCTCGCTTAGACCTGATAGCAAGAACTGTCTACTTAACTGTTTCTGAAATAGCAGCTGGGATGGGGAGACAAAATTGCAATGTGATCCACTGAGAATGCGGGTGGTTTTGCTACTAAGAGCTTATGACTGTAGTACCAACAAGGGACACCAGCCAGTTGGCACACTGGCACTCGGCTGTGGATAACCATGGACATAGGAATATAAAAATCCATGGCAAGCTGTATTTGCTGGTTTCAGTTTATCTCTTCTAAACAGCATGCTACAAAATTAAGACCTATGCCTCTGACCTTTTAGGAGCTCTAACCTGCTGTTGAAGGTTCTAGCTCGGGAAACCACAGCCTGCCGTATCTGCTCGCTGGCCACTTGGCAAGGATGATGGTGCAATGTGCGCCTTGCTGAGCAAAGGTAACGTGGCGTTGCTTCCCACCCCACCTGGCTGTCGGCATGCCCGGTGCTGTTTGTGTTGCTGCTGTGCTTGTTGCCGTGTCTGCTAAGATAAGGAGAAGACACTTTTTTTTTGCAGTATAGGCAATACCAGCAGTCTCTTAGGCTGTCAGGCACCATAGCATGGCCTAGGTGAGCTATGGGATGGAAAAAAGGTAGCTTTACGTGTATTACCTGGCAGAATGTCTAGCAAAATATGATGCTGTGTGGCAGGCTGGCAAACATTTCTCACACATTTTTTTTCTGTGTAATTAGAAGAGAGTTTAGTACTTTGTTAAAAGCTTTGAGTACAAGATCCTGCCTCTTCCTTCTTTCTGATACAGCTTTTGCATTAAGAAATGCAAAGTACTAGCAGAGTACATGTTGATTCAGGAGCTACCACATTCCAACTTCCTGTAAATGAAAATCAAAAACCAGAAATGCCATGTCCTTTGTGCTAGCTACTTTTGGTATAGGGGATGTTGCTGAGCTTTTGTTCCATGCAAAAAATCTTTCTCTTGTGCCAGTCTTTCATCTGACCCATTACTGAAATAATCTTCAGCTAGCTTACTCTTAAAAGGCTGAAGCTGTGGTGATTCTCAGGACAGACTTGCCAATGCATGTGTGATGAAATTAAGGAAAGTCTAGCCATGAATAAGGTCTGTAACATTTTCAGTTCCCCTGAGAGCTTCCATCGAAGTAAACCTAGAGTAAACTATTTCCCTTTTAAAGCGCATGTTTGAAGCAAGGTGAACTAAACTTTTTTTGTATTATTTGCCTGCAACGATATTCTTTACTTGGTGTCTGAGCACAGTGGTTGGCATATGCAAATATTGCAGCTCATTTTTTAAGAAAGCATAAGTGTTACATCAGTAATAAAGAAAACAATTTGCATTTCAAATGAAGAGACAACAGTATATCACAAAATATTTACTCTACCCAGAAGAGCAGCAATTTACAGATAATTTAACAGCAGTTTAAGTCTTTTCTCGTTTTTGTCAGTATGTGTATATACTTAAAGCATACAGCTTTGTTTTTAACTAAGGTTTTTGTTTGCGTGCTAAGTAATTCTCTTTAACTAAAAGGACTGGATTTTGACAGACTGGTACCTTTGAATTTTTATTTTTCCAAAAGTAGTAGTGATTTAGATCTGAGTTTTTATAGCATGTGGCATGTAAGGCATGCCTAGCTTGTTGTGGAGTTTCTCAGATTTTTTTTTTTTTTTTTTTTTAATAGCTCATAGTCTTTATTCGCTTTTCTGGAGAGGGTGAATGTAAGCTCGTAAGTGTTCTCCTTTCAGGCAAGGTAGGAAACCTCTTTGCCTTTGTTAGTTTAGTGGTCTTGGATCATTCAAGGAACAGGAACAGTTTCACTGAGAATGGATCTTAGTCCTCTTTCTCTCTGGCTCTCAAAAATTAAAAAAAAAAAAAGGAAAAAGAAAAAAATCATAATCTCATTGATCAGCTGGAGGAAGAAAACTCTCCACAGCATCTGTTTTTCCAAAGATCATGTAGAGGTAATGACAAGAGAGGGGAGGAAGCAGTAGGGAGTAAGAAAGGATAGGAAGAGCCCAGTTAACCCATTGCCCTCGGGCAGACTCTTGCAGTCTCTGGGTCTGGCTGTTCTGTGAGCAGAGTGAACTGGCACAAAGGAGTTTTGTACCGGCGTCGTTAGAGTGCATCTGGTCCCTAAACTGTACTGCACGTCTCTCTTTAAGCTTTACTGATTGTAATGGCAGTAGCTGTGTGCAAGGACCAAATATGAGCTTACTTGCATGGAAATGTTCCCATAAGCAAAGCCAAACCCCAGTGAAGGCGCTTGGGCTTCGCAGTGCCGATAGTTTGTGAATCTGACTGTGAACTGCAGCTGCTCACGTGGTGGGGGAAGGAGTCTGCTAGTTCTTCATGAAATACAGTTTACAAGGAGAATACCTGTTGGTGCTTGGCTTATTGCCAACAGGATGGAGCCCATGGGGCTGCTGTAACTCCCCTTGCAGGGTATGCCACCACCCACTGTGCTGAAGCACATGCTTGCAGGCCACGGTGAAGTTAAGTACAGACAAGCTCCCAAAATGCACCTTTGGAGTTACCAAATTCACAAAAAAGTAATTTGCTCCATAAACCACATAGTTAGCTATCTGCAGCAAAGGATGCCATGTCAGATAACCCAGGCAGCGTATAGAGAGATAGAGATAGATAACTTCATGTAACACCTGAACGCTTTGCCTAATTGCTGACTTACTTATGGCAGCGAAGGCTGAGAAGAAAGTCCCCAAACCTTTTGACTGGAGCAGGGGCCCTGGCTCCCACTGCCATAGCAACAAAAGTGCTCCTTGCTGAAAAACCCAGCTGAGTCCAGAAAAGGTCACCAGAGACCTTTAGAAACCCCAGGAAGCTTTATCCTCAAAGAAAGAGGAAGAGGTGCAAGTCTGAAGCTGGAAAGACAAAATGGTTTGCCAGTGGCAAGCATCCAAAATTCACCAGTTTACATCATAAAGTATATTCTTAATGTGTTTGTATTGACTTCAGGGCTATTTGAGCTCTCAGCGGGTTTTTGGGGGGAGTGGAGGGTGAGAGCGCTTGGGGACTGTGGATGGGAAGATTGCATTTTTCTTTAGTTGTCACATCTAGAAGTTATTCATAAAGCTGCAAGGACTGAGGCCTTACGGAAAAAGCCCCAGAGTTGCAAAAGCTGGCATCAAAAAGGAGAAAAATATCTTTCCTTTGGCTTGTTTTCTCCACTCTCCCACTCCAGCACTTGGCAGAGCAGATGTAAAATGCGGCACATTGCTTTGGGGGATGCTGGTTACAGTACCAGATCTGGGGTCATCAGAGGCAGCTTAGTCCTACCACTTATGACAGGCTGAATTTGTGGGAACTGTTGGGTCCATTTACCAGGTCCAGGCAGGATCATCCTCTGGTTGGAAAGCTTTTTAAAGAATCATAATTTTTTGTGCACCCTGTCATGCTTAAGTCTGTATATGATTGCAGGAGTTCACTCTTGCAGGCTTAAAGCGTTTGTGTAACACTTCCTTAAACCTGTATAAACTATGTCTGATGATAACTATTTTGAGAAGAAAAGCATTTTTTCCCACCAAAAAAAAGGTGTATTAAGGCTGCTGGGGTTGCTACAGGGAAGAGGCTGAATGCACAGTAGCAAACACAGCCTGGCTCGCTGACCCGAAACGCCGCACTCGCCAAGGAACAAAAGGCTGACTGGGCTCCTGCCCTTCGTCTCTCCTAACGTGGCTATGCCAAGTAAATGTCACTGGGCAGCAAAATGAAGCAAAAACACACACACGCACTGTATTTAAAGAGGATCAGCTAAAAAGGTGCTGGATGGGAATGTGTATTGAGGATTCAGCCGCGTCCTTGGTACTGCAGGCTCCTCTATTCCCGGTGCATGCTAAGCAAGTAGGTGACTCTGAATGCAGGAAACCTTTTCTTCACAACAAAAACAGTTTAAAATACCTACAGAACATGCTTGGTGTTAAAGTTGCATTACTAAGAAGTTAAGGATTTAAAAAATAAATATAAAAGCATAGTTGTTACGAGGAACAAATAGAGCATAGATAAGAATTAAGCCTTCTAAACAACTTAACACGTGGAATTACTCAACAGTCTTAACTTTTCTTTATGCTTTATTTTTCTACCTATCATTCAGCTTTTCATGTCTATCTGTAATGCATGTCATTTTTGTCACCCTAATTTTTTAGGGTCTTTAAGAAGTCTGCAGCTAACAGTTTGGGGTTTTTTGGTTTGGCTTTTTTTTTTTTTTCTTTTCAGGGAACAGTTAAATCCAGTCAGTTGGTATTGCTGTCTTAATTATGGAAAAGCCAATATACTTACACAGCTTTGGGCAGTGTGAAGAACGGACCCAGCACAAGCTTTAGTACTTTGGTTATCAAATGATGACTTAGGCATATGTGTAACTTCATGATAACAGGGTCATCATAAAGTCACTATCCCATAATCCCTGAGGAAAGGGGAGGGCAAATGAGGCCGTGTGTGAAAACCTCTAAGTGTACTAGATAGCATTTTGTTTGTGGGTTGTTTGGTTTTTTTTTTTTTCCTCTTCCCTTCCTTCCAGGACACTTGCCTAGCATTCTTATTCTCCAACTATTTGTAACTATGTTTCAATAGCTTATTATTAATGGGATTAGCTAGTTAACCAAAAAGCTGCCAATGAGGCAAAAACTTGGAACTCCAGGTGTGGTATATGGAGGAAGCAGTAGAATAATATGCTTTTGGGGGATTCAAAGCGCTTCAGCACGTGCTTTGATTAGCTCTGAAGAAAACAGCAGGATGAGAGGTACTGCAGCTGTGCCGGGGGAGGCAGGCGAAGCGGGGTGGGGGGGAGAAAGACAAGGCAACAGCCCATGCCTGCACCCCGGTTCGCGTCAGGGAGCGCGAGCCTTGGCTTTCGGATCGATGGCCGTCCGGCGGCACCGGGGGAGAGCGTGGAGGGGGGAGCGCCAGCCGTACCTCAGACAGTGCCGACAGGCCGGGACCGCCCGGCGCGGTGGGTGAAGCCAACCCACCTCTCGCGGCCTGGCAGGCCGCCGTACCCGTGCTGCGGCACCCGGGCCAAAGCGAACGAAGGCGTTCGGCGTCACGCGGGCAGACCCAACCCCAGCCACCAGGTCCAGCGTACTGCAGGCAATAGTTAGATGCCAGGTAGGCCTCCTCGTCGTGAAACTTGATGCGAAATAATAATACAAAGTGTAACAGGCTATGAAATGTCAGGAACAATCGTGGCAACCGAGCCAGCCTGCAAAACGCCGGCATTTTAGATTAACAGTTTAGGTATTGCTAACTTGAAAAACGTGGCACAGGAGTCTGCCATTTTGGATTGGACTGAAACTTTACATAAGATACCTGCAGGTTACTGCCACTTACACTTAAGATAGCTACAAGTTGCTGCCACGTATTGGTGGAAATGTTGGTCAGGCAAAGAGAGAGAGTGAGTAGCCTGGTAAAGGAATGCGCAGTGCAAATATTTTATGCATACAAATGCAAAGTGCAGACTGGAGGCAAATGGGACAAAAACCGCAGCACAGAGCAGCTGCTGCTAAGGGCCACACACCCTTAGGTCGTAAAGTTGCATGTTAAGGGTAGATGTTCACAAGCTCCTCAAGCACAACACGTAACCTGGAAGAGAAAAGGGTAACTGCGCTGTAAAGGTTGCGTGCTCCGAGCACGGTGTTTACAAGCCAGCAGCACAAAGAAACTGATTTTTTGAAAATCTTTTTAACTCTAAACAGTAAATCTTTAAAGCAGCGCAAGGGCTTCATGCACACAAATCTCATTATTCTGAAAGCTGCTTAGAAACTTTAGCCCTTAGAGTCAACATACCATAATACATTCAGAAGTACAATATCAGAGAGTTACAAATGCTTCTAACAATTAGCTAATTTAAAAAAAAAAAAAAAAGGGAGGGGCGAGGGGGAGAAAAAAAATAGGATTTAAAAGGATTTAAAAGGAAAGAATTACAGAAGGGTTATATGTTAAGAAGGAGGTAATTGAAAGAGATTGAGAGGGGTACAGTAGGAAGTGGATGTGGTTAAGGCATTTGCAAGATTAGTTGAAGAAAAGTCTGGTAAAACTGGAAGTAGGAAGCCAAATTCCTGGGACAAATGAATATAGTTTCTTTGATGTATTTGGAGCTGCATGATTTATACATACTCAGCATCTGGCCTGTGGACCTTAAGAATGATTAGGTAAAAATAATGATGAAAGCTTATTAAAATACAAGCAGAAAAAGTAGCATATAGTATTTGATGCACAAAAGGTACTTATATTTTCAGAGATGAAACACCCAGTCCGCGGTACCGAACAGCTGCAGGTAGTTCAGCCTCAGGGGTCTTAGGGAATTAAGCAACTTAACAGTAATGAAAGCTGGGACTTGCTACGCAAGCTGGTTTATTGAAAATGAAAATTGTCACAGGATTTATTGCTGCTTCAGAGATCAACTGTGAGTTTGAAACTCATTTTCAAATGTGTCCTCAAAGAAGCAGGATGATATGAATGTTAAAACTTGG
>JAVJGG010000054.1:1255846-1267123 GCA_035590195.1 Aviceda cuculoides | reverse complement strand
GGGCAGCTGGAGGTGACGAGGAAAGCTCTGGCATGCAAATGATACAGACTCTAATTAGTGTAGATACACCTTTTGAAATTCCTCTGGGGTTTTTGTAACTATAGAAAACATATTGAAACTCCTGCCTAAGTGGGTTGTGTGTGTGCTTGAGGTCTCAACTTCTTCCAGGATTAAGAGACTGTAAGTACGTGCACCATCCTATAGGCGCTCTAGTAGCAGACTGGACTAGTCTGTGCTAGGCACTGAGCAAACACGGGACAAAGATACACAACAGACAGTGTACAAAACAAAAAGACAGCAGAGAAAGATAAATAAAGAGCTGAACCAGGTCAGGATGACAGTACCCAAACTTTGTATTCCCTTGCTGAGCCTGCAGAGCTTCTAGGATGTTTTTGCATTGTGCATACTGAAATTTCAAAACCAGAAGGCAAGGGAATCTCTGTCGTGACGTTAAGCAGACTCATTTCTAAGGTGACTCGTATTTCATTTTCATTGCTTCAATGAGCCAGTGCCATGTTCAGAGCACTGTCAGAGCTGAGGAAGAATAGACAAGCGCTGAGAGTTGCATGGTCATAAAAATAAACACTGTCAGTGGGATACATAAAATAATGTTTTGAATTTGAAACATGACATCACAGGAGAATGAAGAAAACCAGATGCATCTGCTAAGCATTTCTGGACAGATCAATTTACATAATACTGTTCTTAAAGTATGCAACTTTATTTAAAAAGTCGGACAGGACAGTGCTTCAGATCTGGGATAACCAGCAATGGACAGCAGATTTAATAATCTCTATTATGTCAAAAGAAACAACAACAACAAAAAAGCACAATCTTTTTTACCTTGGCGCAAACCTCATCAGGATGATCATCCTCAGGGTGTAGGTATTTGTTAAGGACTTTGCCTGTCAGAAGATCTTCAACCATGAGAACCATTTACTGCGTGCATCTACCTATTTGTTTTTTATACCAGGTCTCGGGATTCATCAGCAACAGACTGGTATTACCCTAAAGTGCTGGAGGCTTGTTTGATCACTGTGAGAAGCTTCTCCCACACCTGCAGGCAGCAGGGAGAAGGCTGCGACACCAGAAGCTTTAAAAAGTTCTGGTTTTTTCTTAGTCTATGTAGTGAGTGTAGATGCTGATGCTGTCGCTGGTCCTCTCCATGCACTGTGGGGCAGGGTGAAATCCTTGCCTTCATAATGGAGATTATTATGATTAATTAAACGGAGAGAATCATTAAACTGTAGCCAGATAATTGACCAGGAAACTAGAAATCCAGGTATCAAGGTTGGAGCCTAAGTTGGAGGAACTTATACTGTATAAAACAGTCTTTTCTTTCTTTTTTTTTGAGGGAGAGGAAAGAATTACAGAATAACAAAAGGGAAGTAGCAGGAAAGGAAGGATTCGGTGAAAGCTTTGAATGATCAAAGAGGACACCGTTATCAGATGAAGCAATTTCTGGGAGGCATACAATGAACTATTTTATTTTTTCAACAACAATTCAAGTTGTGCAGCCACTCATAAAAACTTAAAAGCTCTTTCTAAAATAGTTGCATGCATTTTACATGTACTATATGCATTTATCTTTCAGAAAGTGCAAGTTATTGATCACTCCTACCTAAGTTAATAGTGCATCTCTGGATTGCAAAGCAGTAACTACTTGTTTAATTAACGTCAGTAGGTATTTCAGGGAAAATTATGCCTAACAGTCTAAAATGCAGATTCTTGAATGTAGGGAATTTTTAAGTTAACATGACTAATTCACTTTTTGAATAACAACTTTGTGTTTTTCTGCTGTGTACAGAGCAGTAACAGTCCAAGTTTAGCGCCTGTATAATTCACACAAATAACTCCCCTCTGCAGTGCTCATCTATCTCTGTCTCATCAAGCTGATATCATGAAGACTACCGATAACTCAACAGCTGTAACTTTCACTAATAGTCTACAACCTGCTCAGCTACTTGAGGAGGATGAATTTGAGAGGCTGGTCAGAAAAAAGTGGTGAAAATTTAGTAGCTCAGTGGGCATCGTACATGATGGGGAATGATGAGGTTACAGAGCATTTTGGTGTCTTCATATTGCTACCACCATCAAACCACAATTCATACGGTGTTTGAACGGAGTGACGAAGCACAAGAAGGGGTAACATCCCTAAAGCAAAAGGACAAATCTGCTATAATCTCTCAGTAACTGTGCTCTGTCCCACACCATTGAGCTTATTTTGGTATCTTAATTAAAGCATAGCATCAGGAAGCCCATCACTGTTAGAAACACTTTGACAAATCTAATTCATGCATCAGGTATGAATTGAGCTGCGTGACCAAAATCCAGGCAGAGCCTACCTGCCTTACTGCACGCTGTTGCTGCATGTACTTGTAGGACACAGATAGAGCCAGAAACGTGGGCCATGATGAAAAAGGTAAGTCCAGTATCATAGTAGGGGACCTTGGTGGAAGAGCAATGTGCATTGTGACAGCTTAGACTAACGTGGAGTATTATTAATGTCACGTCACCACCCTGTGTGCATTTTTTACCTGTCAAAATGACATTATTTTATTACCTATCTGTGGATTCATCCTAAAACATTAAGCACAAGACAGTGGGATTTGGCACTTTCACAGCATTGGCTATGGAATGTGGTACATCTCTATGTACTTTTGTTGCAGGTGCACTCATCCTACATCTAAGAAAATCTGCTTTCCTGCTTCTCATATGAGCTAAAGCATAAGACGACTTCTCAAACGCAGTATGTAAATGTGAGGCACGTTAATGCAGCTACCAGCTGACCCATGACCGCACATTTAAAGGGCAGGTAAATCTTAACTTGGGCAAAACTCCCGGTTGGTACTGATTTGACTATTTCTCAAATGAAATTAAAAAATGAAGTTTTTCAATATGGATTTGTTTTAATGTGTTGGTATCAAGCATTTATGAATAGCATTTCCTGCTTTAGTAATCAACTCACACAGGAAAGGAAATCACATGAAAAATCTGCATCTTATTTACATTTGTTACGTTACATAATTCTGAAGGTATAAGTAGAAGCATTTAAATGAGGGTTTTGACAACAGTGCTGTACCAAATGCAGTGAAAATCTTTTTGATGTTTAATTAAAGGAGATTGTAAGGACATAATTTGAAAAGCTGAGGGTGGGGTTAAAAAACATACCTTGCCCACTACAAAAATGTCTGTGCTGTTCTTGGCCTATCTTTTAAGTGCATATTTATAGGTCTCCAATAACAGGTATTTCTTGTCCTGCAAGTAGTAAGTTGTCTTGTCATCTAGTACTTTACCATCAGGTATAAAAAAAAATCATCTGGCTTTGTGCATACTAGATGAATGTATGCTTACAGAGCATTGATTTAAAAAGTCACAATACTTTGCCCTCAGGATGCAAATGTGGTACTGCTTGAGACACCCAGCACCTTGCATAATTGCATATAAATTTAGCATTGCTAATTAATGCTCTATTTATAGTACTGTGATTCTGTGCATCGCTATTGTGATACACAGAACATGGATGCAGTGTATCCTTAGTTCAGTAAGTGTCTGGGTTATATTTTAGCAGCCACCAGTTGTGTATCCACTGCTCCACAGTGGCAGCTCATCTTGATTTAGACACCTCCCCAAGCTGGTGGGTATCTTTGCAAACCGTTTATGTAATTCTAGTAATGACCACGGAAAACTGTAGACTGCAGTTTAAAGTGCACAAATACAATTTAGCCCCTTAACTTCCACCAATCTGCAACAGACTTTTAGGTGGAATTCTTATTTTATTTTGTAGACCTCCTGTATTTTCTGACCTTAGTTTGATTAAACACCTTGTATTCACATTTGGCTTAGAAAAAGAAAAAACATGTGATTCTTCTGAATAGCAGCATCAGATTTGGAGTTGAGAAGGCCATAGCTGGTAAATTTCATCCTAAAAACAATCAGGGGTGAAATCTCGGCCCCATTTAAATCAGCAGCAACATTCCACTAATTTCAAGTGAAGGTATTCACCCCTACTAAATACTTTATATCCTAAGGGCTCGATAAGTTGTTGCATAAACATTATGTAGTTAGACAATGAAAAAACCCACTCCCATTTGACTTTACAAAAGGGAAATTCCTCACCTAAAGTAAAAATCTTTGCTGCCAGGTTTCCGTAGGAGAAGCTGACAGAGGTAATCCAGCAGTGATGGAATATTCTAGGATTAATTAGACGTGGCCTAGATACATACCGGAGAGTATCGGAGCTGACCTAAATGTTGAGAGGAACAGTGCCTTTCTCTCCTTCTTTCTGTTAATCAACCCTGACACCAAAGGCTTAGCAGGCCAAGTTTGGAGAGAGCGTTTGGATATAAGCCTGAAAGAGAGACAAATTGTTACATTAATTTTTATTCATATTATAAGTCTGCTTATTTAAATCTAAAATGTATTGAAGACGTGTTTTAGCTTCCTGTATCTTGTAGGTTAGTAAGAAGTCAACCACGTTTTTCAAGCAGTTAGCCAAGAGCCTACAAAAGCCCTGCTGTGGATCACCATGCTTTAACAGAATATGAAGTTTTCCTATCGCTTCTACTTTGTCCCAAAGCACTATTTCAAGGGGAAAAAAAAAAAATTAATTACACAGATGCTGTGTTCATTTTTCAATATATACAAATATGTCAAAGTTGTTGATAGTAAATGAGGAATGGAATAAACTACACTTTGGCCTAAGGTTTACAGGAGCAGCTTTCATTACTCAAAGGGTCAGTGAATGGGAATAAGAATAAATTAGTGATTCTTCAGTTTAATTTGAAATCATGTTAATTGGAATAGTCTTCTGATCTAGAAGCATGCTTTTCAAGTTGCAACCAGTGAAATAAATTGATTTATTATTTTTTTAAGGACAAAACTCTCAATTAATCTTTTCCCACTTATTCTGTAAATTCCAACTAACTTCTAAACATAAAGGATGTCCCTGAGTTGATCAAACTACTCAGGACAAAGATTTAGTTAAGCCAGTATTAAAATAAAAGTACAATCTAGAGATCTGCTTCCTGCGAATTGCATGCACCTGGGAATTTTAGAAAATTTTTCGTTTAATTGGAATACTCAGCCAACTAGTTTTTAAGTCATTGCAGTTATACATTAGAAAAGGGGAGCTGAATGGCAGTGAATTGAGAGATCTGGAAACCCACAGTATTTGAAGATGGATGAGATCCTGCCATTGTCACTATTACTTGTCACAAATGACTAAAAAGCAATGGAGTTCGGCTTGCCAAGATAATGACTTTATTACTGTTCTTCACCTTTATTTCAAAGTCTTTTTGACAGGTCTAGGAATTTTTTCTCCTTAGTTAGTTGTTTTGGGGGGGTTTTTGGGGGGGAGGGGGGTAGCTTTCAGTTTGGGACAAGGATGGAAAACATACTAAAAAAAAAAAAAAATATTGAAAGAAGTATATATATATTGATACCTGAGCTAAAACTGTACAAGTTGGAAATCGTTTAATTCATATCAAGTAAGGATATCTATATGTAACTTTGGAGCTGAGAAAAGAGAGAAACATCCACAAAACAATGCATCTGTATGATGTACTAAAGCCCTTATGAAATCTATTTCATTATGGTTATATTTAGTAAAAGACTTGAATGTGTGCAGTGTTATGATCCAACAGCTGCTATTGCCTGCAATTCCACAAGCAATTCCCACAAAACATGCCTTTTATAACAGAATCATTTCATTGAATTACTAATCAATACAATTTGGTGTCAGATGATACATAATAGAAGTAATCCACCGTTTAAGAATTTCTCTCCAAGTAGCAGCTCGGTAAGAAAAGCGGCTGCTCAGCAGCCCGGCGTTGGTTCTCAACCACTGGTAATACCAAACTTAGAGCTTACGAAATCTGCAACGTAAGAAAGCTCGGAGCTGTCTAGCGAGGCTTTAATGATTCACTGCTACTAAGACTCTCAACTTCCAGTTATCAGTTTGTGATGGAAGCTTTGCGCCCCAAACTTTAAATGACTAATGGCAATACTCTTGCTCTCGTTTTCTGTCGCAGACACCTTCCCCCCTCCCCAGGCATCCAGGGCCCCCAGTTTGAATGTTGCATGTCCGCACTTTTCTATGGAAGAACTTTTGAGTGTCTTTTTTTATTTGTCTATGAGGCTTCATATGGCTTTATCTTGTTCAGATTTGACATGTTGGCTTTATTGAACTTATCTAATGCTTCGCAAATGTTTATGCTGTTCATCAGTTAGGTTTTGTTTCATTTTGAACTTCATAACCAGAATATAACCTGAAGAAAAAGCTGTCAAATTGAAGATTTACAGCTGATATAGCAGGTATGATACTGAATAGATAATAGCCAAGTTACTGGTTATTTGTTAGACTATCAACAATTTACCAATAAATAGTAAAAGTCCACAAAAATATGAAAATGTCATTAATTTATAGTTGTAAAATGTCCCATTTTGTACGTCAAGTGCACTGTGGATCTTGTTCAGACTGACAATTTCATGGAGTTAACGCTACTAATTTACTGTATTACAAAAGTTTTTTGGAAAAGTAAATCAGCATCTGAAACGTGGGTGTTTACACCGTTCATTTTTTCAGCGTAACAGAAATTGCAGCAACCTATTTCAATTTTCTCTGCCCTAGATTCAGGAAATGGTGCAAGTTAATTTCTGTTCAAAGTGCTCAGAAATATGACACCTTGGAAAAGGATATTTTCTGGACCTGAGATATATGACTACTTACACTTACATCTGGCTCAAAATACAGGTGAGAGTTCCTTAAAAAAGCCACTTAAAATAATATTTTACTTTTACTTTCAAAATGGCAAAACCATGCTTAGAATCATTCCAATTCTCTTCAAACTTAAATGAAACACCCACATAACAGACCATCCCATCCGCTATTTTAACGAGATCTAAATCTGTCATAGGATTGTCAACACTCATCACAGTGTGGATATTCTGAGGACTTGCAAATCCAAAAGAAGTTAAATTTCTTTAGACAAAAACAGTATTAATAATACAACATCGTTCATGAACATTCATGAACATTGAATTCTACTCAACACCAGAAAGGGCAGCTGAAAAAAAAAATACGGATTTTTTTTATTTATTTATTTTTTTTTTTTTTACATTCCAGTCTTCAGAACACAGGTAGAATCTAGACCAGTACAAAATAATAAGCTCGCTTACTGTTGTTGTGTGGGAAAAGAGAAGAGGAGCTGGAGGTGATAATGCAGGAGGAAAACTGACTAAGTAGGCATGACAGGAGTATGGGGGCTAAATATGACAGGAACTTCATAACATGTTCTTCGTAAAAGTGACAGGAAAAGCAAAGGAGGCAAACTGCACTCTGCCAAAAGTAACCATTCAAATCCTGAAATACTGAAGGATAATTTCTGGTAGGACACGCATTGCTAAACCTCTGGCTTAAAAAAAGAAGGATAAATGAGAATTACAGGAAGAATGGTACTAAAGACTAGAGATCATGAACACAAAACAATGAAGGTGAAGCCCATCTCAGTCTAATTTGCAAAAGCATGTATCAAGTATTACTGAGAGCCACTTATTTAAGTACTTTTAAAACAATTAAGAAGAATTTAAAATCCTGTATTTCAGTTCCTTTTTATCAACTCTGAGGTTAAATATACACACATAAATTTTTAGGGAGTATGTATGCCAAACTGTTTCCTTCTGGACTATTTCAAGCAGCGACCACTTCATTAATCCAGAATCTCACTGCACATCCCTCAACGCTGGGGACACTGTCAGAAGGGAATATGAGGCTGTTTAACCTAAGTTAAGGTAGATGTAGCTAGGCTTCTCCAGCCACACGTTGAGTTTCTACCTTCTCAGATGCAAACTAGGGAAGTTGTGTCTTGGATTCCACCCGGACACCCCAGGACTTCAATAATGCAGCACTAAGATCTGCTGTAGTCCTCATACGCTACACAAGTTTTCCGTAAGTGTCAATGGGCAGCTCGAAGTAGCGATATGGAAAACTGCATAAGCTTTGCTCAGAGATGACCACTTAAATGCAAAGGACCTTAGAAGGGCTGACAGTGGAGTAGGGAAGGTCGGAAGGGATGGGAAAAGGGATTGCACGGAGCTGGAAGTTTTCGCTGGAGCAGAGGTATTGCTTCTGTTGAAAGTATTCAGTTTAGGAAAGCAAGTTACTGTCTGCCAGCTGGTACTTTCCAGCACTTTCTTCTTTAATCAAAGCATGACCAAGTTTGCCATTACAGGAAGCCTAGAGTATATCATGTAGTGAAATACCGCATGAAATGAAGTGTTGGTAGATAAGTCTGGAAACTTCTAAGGAAAGTGAAATTGCTTGAGGCCTACAATCCATTGCTAATTGCAAAGAACCTATTTACATGAAAAAAACCCACTTGTGTTTGTGCTCACTGCGCTGGGTAGAAAGAGAAGTTGGTCTCTGACGTGCAGATTTTACAAAGGAGACCTATGTGTTGTCAGAAAAAAAACCCTGCAGATGGCCAAAATGGGGGGGGTTTATGTACAGCAAAGCCTTTACAGCAGCTTGTTGTACTATGGAACTTGGTACTACATGACTTTCATCTCGATAGGTACAAAAGTCTGTAGGAAATTCCTTTCAAACAGTGTGTTAATGAATAAGCAGAGTGCTTTATTGCAGCCAGATATTCAGGACAAGAGTGAAGAGGCATATCCAGATCATGACGTTTCTCCAATGCGAGCAACTGCATGAGATTTTGACATGTGCTAGTGACCCTGCTCCAGACACCATCCCCCAAATCCCCAGCAATAAGGCAACTGGATGGCTTAGGGGATTGGTAATCGGATACTTCACCTCCAGGTCATCGTAGGGCTCTGGTTCAAGAGCAGCAAGGCTTTGTAATGACTTAAACACCATCAGATATTTATTTGGAGGCTTATGAAGAAGTGAACATATGATTTCCATGCAGCAAGCAGTAGACATGTCCACATAGAGATACAAACATTATGACAGTTACCAGTCTGTTAGAAACATTTGAATGACAGAATATCACTCTAACAGAGATGATTAACTCCCTAATAACAGTCAGGATTGTGTCTTGGTTTAGTGCTGGCTGGGTAGTAAAAGCATCATGGTTTATACAGTATTTTGCAGCTGAGAGAGGGAAAAATTAATGTTTAACCCTCCATTTCTCCCTCTCTAGGTCATAAAAGACTTTAAAGTCATTTTGAATGTTACTGGAGGCAATCCAAAGCCAACTTTAATTTGAATTTTCTGTCTTAGCTGGTACAAATTCAGCAAGAGCGAAAATATGTTCTGCAGGTCTTTTTAGGCACTTTACTACATAGGAAAAACTGTAAGTGCAGAATTTGACACTTCAGTGCGTCCTTAATGAGGATAAAACTGAAAAAAACTACTTCCAAGGTCAGTATTAACCTGATACCTCTGGAGTCAGACTGTATGGCCTGTGCATGAGAAAAAAAGGCGGATGACGCTCCCTGTTGTGGAGGGACCAGGGCAGGCAGGTGTAAGAGTAAAACAGAAACATGATGCCTTCTCCAGTGTCTTGTCAGGGCCAGTTCCAGAAGAGAGAGGGGCTAGCTGACATGAACACCCTGTCCATTGGCCCGTACTGCCTCCCGGTGGGCATCAACTACTGCTCTTTCAGGGGAAAACGCAGGGTTTTTTAAAATGCTTGGTATGGGAACTGCTGTCCTCGGACAACTAACGGGGGAATTCACTGATGGCGAGCCTTTTGGTATCTAAAACCAAAACGCAACAAAACTCTTGGTCACCTTCCAGTATGCAGCTCTCTGTGATAATCACGGGTGCATGGTTCACCCATGGGTTTCTGCAGAACACAAGCCTCCATTTAAAAAAAAAAAAAGTTTCGGCAGGCAGCCTTACAAATGTGAATTCATGTAGTATCGACTCGCACGTAGAGGGCTCTGTTCCTGTCACTCTCGGCTTTGACAAGCAGCAGCAGAGGTATCACATCCCATGGCTGTGGCTGGTTTTACAGTACCCTCTGTGCCGTGCTAAGAGTAACTTAGTTTTTCTTTTCACGTTTCCTGAGTGTGCCCAGAGCACCAGCACAGGACAGTAAAGGACATCCCAAAAATGGAGAATAAAACAACGGAGGAAAGAGCACCTTTTGCCGCAGTGATGTCTCCGGAAAGCAGTGAAAGAAGAGTTGGGGGGAATATTTCCACACCTTTGACAGCCTACACGGCTTCACAGTTTGTAGCTCCAACCTGCCTTTTCCTGCCTGGCTCAGAGAGCCAAGTTACAGGCGGACACCTCGACTCTATGCCTTTCCCAGCAAAAAAACCCAATCCCTCCCACCCCCGTGCAGGTGCTGTTACCTGCCTGAAAACAGTCACGTCAGCCTTTGCGTTGGGATGTTTGTGTGGTTACTGCAACCGCAAACGGGGAGGGGGCTTTGGGGAAAACGCCTCTGGGGACCCGTGGAAGCCAGAGGGCTGTGCCAACACTCGTAAGGGTAAGGCTGTTGCCCATGCTTTAAACGTCGCATTTGTCCATGTCTCATACCACAATCTTACAGAACAGGGAAAGAAATCACACAGTGCTACAGCCCAAGTTGTATAAATAAACAAAGACTTCTGTGTCTAGGTGTGTCCAACTACAAAGGTCACTTAGGTGTGGGGTTTTTTTTCCTCCAAAGTGATCCTGTTCAGGGTGTAATATCCTGTTTTATTTCTACAGTGCTTATCGCTTAAAGTTAACGTTCAGGATCCTTGGATCTGATATCCTCCCAGTGCCCACAAGAAACAGAACTGAAAAGCATCAAAGCAAGCGGGCAGTACTGAATACATGGAAGAATCCAAAGTATTGCATTGGAAGTATTGTTCTTGCATTGCTCTGCTTTGTGGAGAGCTCGTATTATCAGGTTTGTGTGTGCGTGCGTGCGCGTACAAGACTCCTTCGAAGGAGGAAATAGGATGCCTAACGCTTAGCGCAGAAAATTAGTAACAAAACACACGCAAGGTAAGGGCTGATAACATCTCTCTAATCTCGTACTTCATCTGCTATCCTCAAGAAAAATCTGTTGCCTGTTCAGTGTTCCTCTGCCCAGGCTGCACGCTGCAATTAAAGGGCCTGCGTTACCCTACTCCTACGACAACCGCTGAAGTTTGCACCTGAATTGTCACCGGCCGCTGCCCCGAGCGGAGTCGCCCACCCAGCTGAGAAAAGCCAACCCCCCCCCGACCTCCTCCGTTCCTTCCCCTGTCCCGGGTGGGGGGCGGCCGCGGTTAAGCCCGGCCGGAGCAGGTGTAGCGGCAGCGCCCGCCCAC
>JAVJGG010000054.1:1204396-1255746 GCA_035590195.1 Aviceda cuculoides | reverse complement strand
TTCTCATACTAAATCCAAAACATAGCACTATACCAGCTACTAGAAAGAAAATTAACTCTATCCCAGCTGAAACCAGGCCAGGATTTTTGAGTTTCTTTTGCTGATTCTGTTTTGATGTACAGTAAACAAGTCTATATTGTATACTGTCCTGTCCTGGTACATGTCAGTTCATCCTTCTCGGGTATTTGATGGCTTATGCATGTAGCTTCTCGTTCATACTGAAGATCAAAATGCTGACATCTTTCCTCTTTTGCAGTTCTTTCTCTTGGGAGGAAATGTCTCTCCCCAGCCAGACATTAAGTTATGAACTGCCTTACTGACTCTTCCTTCTCCAGCTGCTGGCCAGATTTTGCCCTGTTGGAGACAACAGACCCTCTTTCTTGGGGACTGCAGAGAGCTTTTGAAATGAGTTTTCTGACAGGCTTTAACAACATTGTCTTTGTTAGAAGTTAAAGTGCAAGGATACCATGTAAAGGTCTTCATTCAGCAAAGTGCATTCCGATTTAAACACCCATTTAATGACCCGGATAGATCATAACTATGCTTTGCTAATTATCTTTTCTGTGTTAGATGCAGTGAATGAAGGGCACCGTTTTCATAAATGCAGTTATTAGCAGCTCCATTTGAAGTGTACCAGGGGTGTGCAGGCTTAGGGCTTGTGGAAATTGCTCCAGCTGGGAACAGCGTTTTCAGGGCGAGTATCACCTGAGGAAAGGCTCGCTGTTGTTTTGAGATCAATTTTTAACCAAAATTCTGTTCTCGTTATTTACACGGAGAGTCTGAATTGCCAAGACTTCTGATTTCATAACAAAAATGTTTCTGAGGAGTGAACATTTATTGAAAAGATTACAGTGTTTCAGAGAAATGCCTCTTGCTATGCTGTTTGGATGGTGGGGGTATCCTGCAGTTAGACCCGGTGCTGAGAACACCAACTTCCACTCGTTGCAAGCAAGATGGATCCTCACGCATCTTTCTTTGTGTGTGCTGTATGCCAAATAATTTAAACAGTAGAAAGCTGCAGTCCAATTGCAAAGGAATTGGTGCAGGCGGGAGGATGCTGTTCATTTGCATCTTTTCCAGACATGATCAGAAATGCTGGCCGGAGCGTACCTGACCTGGAAACGCAAAGGTCATGTGAAAACTCTCTTCAGGATCTGACAGACGTAGGCAGGTCCCTTGGAAGATGTTCAGGGCTAGAGGCGCTTCCTTGGTGCCATGTTAACAGAAAGCAGTAGGATGTCAGTTCCCGAAGTCAGCTTTGAGAGCAATGTTTTGAATGTTAGTCTCAGGCAGCTTCAAGTTTAGATTGCTGGCACCGCCGTGAATCATCTGCACTAACGAAGTATGTGTCAAGGCAGTCTGTTTCTCGTGAAGTCCCAGTGCAGCGTTTCTGCCTCTCCGCTAGGTCTTGTGGTCTCAACGTGAGCGTGGTGGCTTCTGTAGTCGAAATAAAAGATACTGCATGGAGAGTGCAGAGCCGAGTGCAAGGCTGGAAGCGAGTGGAGAGCAGACAGGTTCAGTGGAGTCCGTTTGAAGAAGTTTGTGAGTTGTATTATAGTATTCTTGCTGGCTGTCGATGCAGAGAACCTGGCTGTGCTCACACATGATGTGGCTTCTAAAGCAAAGCTATGAAATAGTTTTAATATTCATCATGTTTACTTCACAGCAAAACAAGTAATGTCACTAGCTGTATTTGTCACAGAAAGAGTACTCAATTTGATTTACCTGGTCAATAGATTGGTTCTTACTAGTTTAGATCGTTGCAGATCTTTTTTCCCTCTTACGCTTCAAATGCATGTATTGTGTTGATTTATTTATTTTTTAAGTATTTAGGACAGAAGAGAACTTACCTTACCTCAACAAATCAGTAGAATGTAACTAATTTATTGGCAAATACCACACAGATTCTCTTTAATATCCTGTGTAGTAAAGATGCAGGAATGAAGGGTCAAGGAAAGATAAGACAGAGAACACAATTGATTGTAACAAGTTATGTCCCCTCACTTATCTAGACAAGCAGTACACAAGGTAATCATGTAAATACTCTGAATTTCTGAAATCTTTTGGGAGTTCGGATGAAACTTTCAGAAATGGGTCGTAAATTGTATGTATAACTTTCATACAATGCAACTTTTGGCTTCAGCTGGCTGTTTCTTTGAATAAGCTTTCAAAGTGGTAGGGTTGATCAAATTGTGAAATGCAATTTAAAAAAAAAAGACAAATAGGCTGTTGTAAAGCTTGAGAATGGTAACAATATTTCAAGATAAATGAAAATCTAATGCGGTTTGCTTCTTAATAGCAAGAAATATGAAATGAGATTGACGTATGTGTCTTTAAAAATTGAGGCAGACAAGATACAGCACAGAAGTATGCATCCTTTGTTCAAGCATGTCCATCAGTGATGGATTTATTGTATTGTAAATGTCATTTACTTGCCGAGGTATATAAAACAAATGGATGATTTTAAAATATCCATCTGTCTCAGATGATTGAGAAACAAAGATGAAGTTCCTCTGAGGGCTTTAAGCAGTGCAATGTTCATAGCTGATGCCTGGAGGGCCAGAAAAGCTGTCCTTAGCTGCTTAGAACATGAGGATTGATGGTAGGTTTTGTTTCTTTCTGAGGTTTTTTCCCTCTGGAGGGAAAAAATAATAGAAGTTGGATATTTTCAATAGCAAAGTTACGGATTATAAATTGTAACTCTTTGGTCTCTTACTTTTTAAATTCAAGGCATATGCTTATTTTTACCTACTTATCTCTACAGCTCAAAATCTGATTACTTAAATTTTGATTGTTTAAGTCCAAAAGAAACAGCTTCATCTATTTCTTTCTTCAGTCTACAGAGAACACTCCTAAAAGGGGCTTGGTCTTAGTAAAATAAAAAGCCTTGCCCCCTCACAGTCCACTGTGTAACACTACTACACAGGAAAAGGAGAATAATCCTTCCTTTATAGAAGGAAATGAAGCTGGACATATTAGAAGTCCTTAAGAATCTCTAATGTCCATATGAATAAACATGGATTCTGTTTTTAAGATCATATTCAACCATGTGCATAAAATGAAGGATATTCCTGGAGCGAGAGAGAATGTGGAAGGAGCAGTGACTCAACTAGAAAGGTCACAAGCTTCATTGAATGTTGAAATGCAGTGACGGGAACAAATCTTGTACTGAACCTCTTCGGTGATGCTGTGTTTTACACCTTTCACCTTGGAGGGCACAACTTCCAGGGAAAAAAGATGAAAGGGGTTTTGGGGATGGGAAAGAGATGGCTTGTTACTGCTGAACCATTAAGGGCTGTGGAAGAGAGTTCTTGGCAGTTGTAGCAATGCCTTGAGTGTAGGTGTAGGACTGGACAAGACCAGCTGCTGGGCACAAAAGACAAGGCAATGCAGCTGAAGGTCATGGAGTGCGGGAGTGAAATGAGAAAGTACCAGAGAGAAGGTCTTAGTGATAGAAATGATAGTGTTCTGGATTATGGCAGTATTGCAGTGAAATTATTCATCCTCATGGCTGTTTCCTCCATTTGATTGCAAAAACTATTGGAATTGTTTGCCAAGCACTTGAAAGCGTGTGCATGTGGCAGTAGTAGAATACTACTGTAGAAATAGTTAAACTACATGGAACAGCATATACTGAATTGACAAGACATCAATACAACATTATATTTTCAGGTATTCAGAATCGTTTCCTCTAATTTTTATTAATTGTTAAAGCTGAGTAGTCTTAGAGATCTACAAGGGGAAGAGGTCACTTAAGCTAAGAAATGGGACGTGCTTTCTTGTGTGAATACCATTTTACTAATCTACTTGACTAACAGAATATCTGCTGTTCTGCTAGCCTCTAATTGGCAATACAGGGGAAGATAGCAAAGCTCAGATGAAAAATCAATGCGGGTTTTTTTTTTTTTTCTGAAGAAGGGAAGAAATAGTCCAAGAGTCATAGGTAAAGACTTGATACCTGGAGGCCCTTTTGCATCTTGCAGTCGGCTCTGATGGAGATGATGTCTTAAGCAATTGTCCGTTTTGTTCTTAATATTCATAATTTTTCCAGTCAAGCATTTATAAAATTCCTCTACAGAGAAAAATTGTGGACAGTTGTCTAATTATGGTATGCTCCTCTTTTTCCTTGCATCCTAGGGAAAAACTTCATAGGCCAGCAACGTGTTGGTTATTCAGATTATTATGAAGCAATTTATTATAGCCCAAGTACGCTTCTGATTTTTACTGTAAATGTGTGATAATAAATGCCTTTATCTTCACTCTGTTTTGCTGGTCTTGACTTGAAAGTCTATTTTTCTGTTACCAAAAAATGGATTTTAGTTTATCAGGCCTCATTAGAAAACTGTATCTTAGGGTTGTGAGGTGTTCTGTGTTACATGGTCCAAACGCATATCTCTTAGGAAAAGCTTAGAGAAGATGGAGAACAGCATGTAATACTTAACTCTGAAGCCCTTGTATGCAAGTTGAAGGGCAGAGTTATGTTCTCCTTTGTTGATGATTTTACTGTTTTCTAGATGTGTTATGTGAGCTGATCAGCACTGTTTTCAAAATCTGATCAAATGCGTAGCATTGCTCCAAACCACATAGTCACATGCAAATGTGGTATTCCTCATCACTTGGAGGAGGGAGACAGGGAGAAAGATCTTGAGTTTTCTGCCATCCACTTCTGCAGTCCATTTTTCAAAAGGGATTTTCTGATATGCAGCTTCTGTCTAGAAGAAAGAGTTAGAAGAAACTTTTGCCTCCACCTTCTGCCCCTCTAAAATAGGGTAAGCAATGGCACCATCTTAATCAGAGCAATGTAAACAAAATTGGAAATTTGAGAGAAATTAAAAGGAGAACAGAAGGTTGCATTTGAACAAAATATGCAACAACAAATGTTTACAGAAATGAGAGATGATAATATTGATTAGAGCCAGCCAGAATTCTGAGCATTTGGAGACTTCCCACAGCCTTCATCTGCTTAAACATTTTTCTTGGGTTGGCTGTGTCTCTAGAAGCCAGTTCGTTGCACTTTTTGTTTAGAAATGCATCAGTTCATCTACTGCTTTGCTCCTCCTGTTATACCAACAGCAGCTGGCACATTTGCTTGAGGAAGAAGTCACCTTGCTGAACCTCTTGTGCAGCAAGGTACCCCATGGATAGCCTCCAGGTTGAGAAGGTGAAAAATAATTATTTTCTGTAAGAGAAAACAAGGTTTAACTTTCTATGCAATAAGCGTTGTCCTTCCTGTAGGTGGATGAAACTTGACATCCCTTAAGTCCACTTCAAGTGGATAGTTGCTTGAGAAAAAGAAGGAAAACAGAAAACGATTGGGTCCTTAGGGTCTCCACTCTCAAGACTAGACAAGAAACTAGATTTTGTTTTGGAAAGACAGGGGTCAGTGTCTGGTGGGCTTTGCTTATCTGCGACAGTTTTTCTCCCTGGTGCTGCAGTAGAATGATAACTGTGCCCCGGGGCTTGGTGCTCTCTTTGCTCTTTGGCCTCTTCATGGGGCTTGGCTGTTACCATAACAGTGTTCTGAACAATTAAATTACAATAAAATATTTTAAATGGCTGAATTTAGCATGAAGTGAGTCAACCAGCATATGAATTTGATTTTTTTAATTTGTGTGGAGTGTCAGCTATGGTATAGCAACCCATATGGTGCATTTGAGGGTAAACACACCGAACAGGTGTTTCTTTGTTGGCTTGGAAGTCTGAGTCACTGCAGTCTCAGAGTGTGAATTACTGTGGATGATGCTCTACAGAAGTTTGCAGTTGAAATACCATGTTAAGTACATGCTAATGACAATGTAGGCTGCTGTATGTTGAAATTTCTGTTGTGCAGAGAAAGAAGAAAGGTTATGAACATTTGAAAAGCAGTTGATGGCAGACTCTTACAGCTGAAGCACAGTCTCCAACTCAGCTGGTGGTTGATTAGACCAGTCTTAAATACTTAACCTAAACTGACTTACCTTGTATGATGTGCAGTATTTGTCTTTTCTTGATTTGTGTCATGTTCTATTAAGAAGAGGGGGCCAGGATCCGTGCAGGCAACCTTCTTTGCAGGCAAGGAAATTGCGTGGTCTCTTGTGGTCTCTGGTTTCTTGGGGACCAGAGAAATTGCACTTTGCAACAGAGAAAGCCCCTTGATTACAAGAAGCAAAAACACACCTGAAAAGATGCAGTGTGTAGGGAGATGCTTGCTTTTATGCTTTTTTATATATGTTCTGTCCCACTTGACTGCTTTGGCTTTCTTCTACTGAAAATGTTGATTGTTCTGGTTGTAATAAACTTGTAATCAGTTCTTGCTGTTCTGAGTTTAAAAGCCTTTCTGTCGTCTTTGGTGTGCTGTCTGTGAGGAAAGGATCTAAGAGGCTTTGGAGCATACTTCTGTCTTATCCAGGGTTCTCTAATAACTTTTCTATTCTTCTGCAGCAGGCAGCTACAAATGTCGTTTGGTTTTTTGTATTGCACAGGCTACTAATGCCAACATCTTTCCATTTCTAGAACATGGGAGAGACTAAAATGCAACATCACCTTAGGTAACACAGCAGCTTCATTTATGATGCACTTTAAGAATATTTGTGTTACTTGAAAATGATCGTAATCTTAATGGTAAGAGGCTATTTTGCCTGCTTTAAAACTAGCCTTAAGTTACAAAGTTAAGCAGAGATTTCTTCTTTAATATCTGCTATTCAGGTATTTGTCCAAGTCCTTCTATTTTAGATCTCCTTAATTGCTATCCCAGATTACATTTAGGTGCTTTCTAGAGCCATAAGGAGAGGTGCATTGCTTGTGGCTACCTCCACAAAGTTCTCGGGCATCTCCTAAGTGGAGGCTTTGAGTGAAGTGGATCTCTGGCAAGACTTCTTTAATGCAGCATGACTATTGAACTACAGATGGCACCAGGGCCAGTATGGGACAACTATAATAAACTATGACAGTACCAGGAATGGAAGGATGGGATGTGTAAAAGCTGAGTAAGAGTTGAATCTCAAGCAACAAGGAAGGCAAGTTGAAAGGTTTAACAGCTGGTTTGATATTCCTCAAACACTGAGTGCCAGAAAAAACAAGGACAATAAAAGACTGCTATTTCTGACAGTAATTTGTTCTGAAGCACTCATTGTCTTTGTTTGTACTTGCTTTCAGTCAGGCAGAGTCTTAATTGTGAAACTGCCTGCCTCTTGCCTGTAAAGCAGTACAAACCAAAACAGCACTTGTGGCAGGATTGCATTGCTCTGCAGGAGTTTAAGTGATATGTGCGCAGCAAGGCCAAAGAGGATGACAGAAGCATCATTAGCTCAGACGAATTCCCCTTGCAAGTGAGGGATAATATTGTGACAGAACCATTTCATTTGAATGGGATGCTTAGGTGGGTATTGTACTGACTTATCTAAATGTGGATATATATCTTTAAACGAGGTACCCTGTAGGTAAACGGGTGAAACTCGGGATTTATGGTGTTACCCTCTATTAGGCAAATAGCTGGACAATCACATTATTTCAACTGAAAATACCTATTCTTGCGTTGTTAGAAATTACCTATATTCTGAAATTACCTATATTCTTGCGTTGTTAGAAATTTGAACATTGGAGTTACTTGTCTTTACTGATATGCCACAAAAAAAGGGAGGGACAAGGGGCAGAGGCGGTTTCCGTATGATTTGTTAACCTGAGAGCTTCCATAGCTTAATACAAGTTTGTATGCAATGACGTTGTGAGATGTTGGCTGCAGACCATGGCAGTATGTAGCAATAGCCTGAAGTCGCTGTCCTAGATGAATGCTTCTGTTGTGACAAGTAGACAGTATCTTCACCAAAATCTAAGATGACAGGAAGAGCTAGTTGGTCTTTTTGCCCAGGGAACTCTTACAGCAACAGCAACCATTTAAAAAATAAAATAAAGTTGAGAAACTGAGCCTTATCTTGCACAGTATCTTTCTTCCACTCACAGGTTCAAACAGCAGCAGAGATGACCTCAGATGTTAGTGAGTATTTTTAGGTTTTAGACTCATTGGTAGGTAACAAGAAGTTGTTTTTACCGTTTTTTGGAATCAGTGATGCAGAGACTGACATAGATGAATGCAAGTCACTCGGAACTTGAATGCTAAATTCTGTCAAACTCCTCTATAATAGCAGAACATCGAACTGTTGCCAAATTCACGTTTTTACAAACAGTTCCTCTCCTTTACTATGCGCCCTTCTTATTTTTGAACATGCGACTTGCTTTTCCATAAGCAATGCTCTCAAACCTCAGGAATGTCAACCCTAAGATAGAAGAAAATTGTTGATCTTACTCCCTAGGTTGTTTTGCCTCAGCTAACTTGGGTAATTTGGGGGCTCAAAGATACTGCTACTTAACTATTTTTTTTCAGTGGGGTGAGTCGATATTAATGACTGCGGTCTATTGAAACCTAAGTTACTTCTGTATTTACTTGCATAAATACTAATGATTGTCCTGTTCTGCCTTATCAGATAGGACATAAGGAATGAGTGGGAAAAGGGATTTTCCTCAATACTGCTGACTAGCAGTTTTATTACAGGTATCTATTTCTGGCAAAACAGTTCCTTCTCAAGGAGCTACTCAGGAACTCAGAGAAAGTGGACAAGAAAAAGCAAGCTGGATAAAGGATGGTGCAGGGCAATGAGTAGTGCAATGCCAATCAGCTTGACAGATGCTGTGAAATCTAGGTGAAGGGGGAAGTTGCCTTGCTTTTTTTAAATTAAAAAAGCAAACCCACCCCACATTTTAGTTTTCATTCTTCAGATGTAAGTGGGAGTACAATACACAGTGGTATAAAACTACTGCTGAACACGCATTTCTCTAAAGCTGCTTGTGGCCCTTGCACCTCAGTTACACTACGGAGTTATGTATTTTTTTTAATGACTAGAACATACCTATATATAAAAATTATGCATATAATGTAATGCTTGCTTGTTTAGATCATCAAGGTTCTTTTTAATTGTTTGGAGTTTTCTTTGTGGCTCATAAGTGACTTCTGACCAAGTCTTGTGTTGAGCACTCCAAAAAGTAGGCTGATGTCGTCATTGTCTGGTAGGATTACTTGCTTTTTGGAGATGCCATCAGAGTAATGGATTTGTGGTACAAAACTGTAGTCAAGTTAGTTCTGTCTACCAAAGTTTACTTTGGTATAGCACAATTTACACAACTTTAGTGCTAATAGGTATGATTTAGGTCTTGTTTAAGTATGTTTTGTTTCCCCTAGAATATTTGACAGGGCAAAAATCTACTGTGGAGAGATGGCATTGGCTGCATAATGGACTTCGATGATGTCAGTATATCTGTCAAAATTGAGGGCAACTATGAACATAAGAACATAAGTTACAGACTTATGTTTTCCTGGAAATGCTGGTGACAAATACCATCAACAGTATGGTTTTTCACTTGAGTTGTACAAAGCATGCAATTACAGTGATTTAGCAATCTGTTGTTTTTACAAACGTGTTTTTAAACTTCAAAAGTTTTCTATAATTTAGTGTGAACTTGTATTTCACTCTGTGTTTCTACAGTTCCCATAAATGCCCTGTGTTAAGTTTACACAACTTTTAAAAGTCACTGTAGGAGTTACTGAGCACGTAAGCATGCACTCCATCACCTTTGGAGTGCCTCTGAAATAACACTGAGAGAAGAAGCCAAAGCAAGAGAGAGACAGTTTTGCCCAGGCACTGTGACAGGGAATTACCCTTTTGAGCCAGGTGGCTTGAATGCCACTGCTCATATTCAACAAAGAATTTTTCTGGTCCAACTTCTGCCCTAATTTGAGTCAATGTGGTTGCCTCGTGATGAAATTGTTTGATGGAAGGTTTTGCAAAATATGACTTGAAGGCAATGCTGCATGTGGGGCCTAAACCAGACTTTTTTTGTCCAGAAAAATTGTAATGATTACAAAGGGCTTTTTAACTATTTATTTATTTTCTGAAGTGATGGCAGTTGTGCCTCAGATCTTTATCCTTGTGTGAGAACCTGTGGATTTCCATTTGTGTGAAAAGCTTTTGGTTTTGCTTTCCCTTCTGCAGCTGGTCCTGCAGTAGCTAGAACTTCGAATTGCTTGGATAGTTACCACAGGTGGTGGAAGTGGAAGGTGTGCAATCCTACGGGGTGCCTTTCACAGTCACCCAACTGTGTTGTGGGAATCACTGCTCATCTTATTTATTCTGAAGTTAGTGGGTGTCTAGAGTGAAATCTGTTCAGAAATACGTTGTTGGATGTGTTGATTTTCCCTTTTGTCTGTGTTTGATCTTGTATACTGAAAAGTCTTTCCGTTTTTTGGTTGTGTTGTGGAGTCTTTCTATCATGTGGCACAAAATTAGTTACAAGACTAAGTAATTTGGTGTAGTGCTTTATTTTTTCCATCTATGCCCTGTAATCTGGTAAGAAAGACCCACACATAATGATTCAAAGCAAACTGAAATATAGTACATATTGGGTTTTTTTCTCTCTGTTATTATCTGGCAGAGCAGAATCATGCTCATGCTAGAAGCTTGGCTGAGAACAGGCATTATTTTAGCATCTTCCCAGCATGACTCTAATCAATAAGGAAATCTGGGAATCCAGCTTGTAGTCCTTGTTCTTTTTCTTTTTCTTTTTTTTTTTTTTAACAAGGTAACTGAATAAATTGAAACAACCCCCTCCTATTTACTCAAATAATTGAAAATGCTAGGCTCTGGATCATTTCTCTCCAGTGGCCTTTTTATTCCGATAAACTAGGAGCATGGCTGCATTAAGTTGAGGCAAACAAAGCAAAATACTTAAAATATGTTGAAATCTTTGCTAAACTGATAGCCGTGTGGTCTCTGTCACAGTATCTGTGGCCGAGGCTCTATTCAAAATGCTTCTTTTTTGTGTAGAAGAGGAACTTGCATCAGGGGAAGTCTGAGAGCTCTTGATTCATCCTCAGTTAAAAGTCCTTGAACCCTTCCTTATGGTAGAAGAACATGTATTGTATTTGCCTTTCATGGCAAGTGCAGTGGTGTAGATGCAGCCAAGAGCTGAGAATGGTAAAAGCTGGACTGAAGAAAATAGAACTACATAGGGATTGGCCTCTGAGGTTACTAAAATATTAAACTGTGTCAGTTTTTATAGTTTTTTCATGAGGAACAGCAGAATATTGCAAGGCTCAGTATCTATCTTTAATCAGCTGGGTATGAACATGTATATTCTGGAAATTAAGGGGTTTTTAAATTTCCTTTTGCGTCCTTGGGTAATGAGACTACTACTGGATTCTACTTAATTATTCCCCTTTTCATTTTTTGTGCATCACTGATCTTTGTCTGGATGAGCAAGTTGCTTTTATAGACATTGCTTTAAATTAGCAAACTTTTTTTCCATGTGATAATCTTCCATTTTAGGAATGAAGCAAATCCACTTTTTTAACATCAATTTGTACTTCAGACATTATTTCATAGGCAGTTTTAGGGAGTTGCTAGTCTTGCCCTGGTTGACTGAAGCAGATTATGCAACTTCTACATTTGCAGTTTTATTGCCAGCTACAACTCCAACCTTCCTACCAGTTGACCAATCTTGCAGCCCTCTGAAGACCTCTCCCAGTTTTTCCTTTTACTTTGTATAATTTAGAAACATGTTTCCGAAAGGATACAGTTGTGTTCCCTATACCTTCAATTGCATTCCTCTTTCACAAAAAGGAAGAACCTAATTTGCAAAAAAAAAATTATACCAAATTCCTCCTTTTTTTTTTTTTTTTTTTTTTTTTTTTTTGCAAGTCAGGAATTGACTGTATATGTCATCTCACTGTTTCCGAAACACCCATTGCAGTGACTCATACATAATCCCCTAAGGAGTGAAAAGAACACTTGAAAAATAAAGAAACACACACTGAACTGGAGCTAGAAAAGCTGGCAGGAAATCTTGGATCTAGTCCTATAGAAAAAAACAATGATCTGTGGAAAAAAACATTTTTCTATATTACTGTATGTAAAGAGCTTACTATGTGTCCTTTATAAAGATGTAATGAGATTTTGTTGTTGTTGTCTTCAGATGTGAGAGAATTCACAGATTTTTTTGCTTCTCTCCCTTCATTTTTGGATAACCTAGAAGTACAGTGCTCAGATGTACGTCATGCTCACTACTCACTTCTTCCAAGCCCTCCCTTCACCTTGTTGTCATTGATTTGTCTCTTCCAAAGTTTTTCAGACGTTTTTTAAAGACTTTAAGACTCAATTTTAAGACTACCTTGTTTTTCTACTTTAGAAAGGTTGTTGTGGGTTTTTTTTAGTATGCATGCCTTCTAGTTTGGCCGTCATGGTTGTATGAATCTTTTAGAAGTTTGATACTACATTTTTAGCTGAGCCAAGCTTTTAATCAGTGAGGCACACTGATTAAAAATAATTTCTTTTTGTTTTGATATGTCATTAAATCATTTAAAAAAGAAGGGGGGGGTAGTCATAATTCATAGACGATGAGAAGCTCTAGAAGTTCTTAACTAAGTCATTGTAGCTTATATGATGACCAAAATAGTTCTTTGCTTGTGGTTTGACTTCGCTTTTTTTCCAGACAGTATTTGGAAAACCTTTGTCTGAGTTATCTCTGGAGACACGAATAACCTCCAGGAGCTGTGGTCTGCAGCACGCACTTAAACACTGCTGGTTCCTTTTTGTTTTGTTTTTTGTTTTTGTTTTTTTTAAAATGCCCATAAAATGCTGAGATGGAGTTAATTTGCTTCGTAGCATCCCATATGATGCTGTGGTTTAGATTTGTGACAGGGGGAGTCAGCAGCTGTGTGGTGCTGAGCTGCCCGCAGGGGTTAACCCACAACAAATAACAGATGCCTTCCATCATATCTGTCCTAGGTACATAAGAATCGGAGTAAAGAGGTGAATGAGTGTGTCTGTCTGTGTATGATTTTCTTGTTTTGTGCAATATTTTCCCAGGCCTGCAAAAATGGAATATATTTAGCATCTGGAAAGGAGCAGCAAATAAATACATTATAATGCAAATTGTGCATAACAGTTGTAATGAGGCTAAATGTAGTACAAGATAAGTCATAGTTCCAATGACAGCAAAATAAACAAATTACTTTAAGAAGTGTTATGTTTCAGCTGAAGACCTGGATAAGTGGAAGCTCCTAACTGTTATAAAACAGGTGATAGAAGTGGAATGAAAGGATATTTAATTTCATGCAGACCAGAGGCATAAGAAATTCCTGCCTAATTGAGACTAGTGATCCAGGATGGTGTCTGAGAATGACAGCATGTAAACCTGGCTGCTTTCTATGCTCCCTTTTCTTTGGACTCTTCCAGCATCCACAGCTGTTGAATTAGAGCTTTTAGAAGATAGCCCCCTGCTCAGCCCTTCTGCAGTCTGCTTAAGGCCCTGTCATCCATCACGTTGCCTCATCCCTTGTTCAACTGTTTGTACCGTCTCTCTCCACAGCCTCCTGTGTGGCGTGTTCCAGGAGATCACTGTGCAAGGAACATTTTTTGGTTGATCTCCAATAGATTTTATCAAGCCCCTCCAGTTCTTGTGTTTGGGGTAAATAGTAGATTTCCATTCAACTTATCCATCGCCTGCATGATTTTCTAAACTTCAGTCGTATCCCTCTCAGCCGTCACATCCCCAAACTGCAGAGTCTTAAGATGAGAAAGGCCAGCCTTTCTGATCTTTCATCTCAAGGCAACTATCTACCTTCTCCTTCATTCTGGTTGCCTTACTCTGTACCTTCTCTAACTTCTTTTGAGATGCGGAGACCAGAACTAAATATTACTGAAGACCTGAATGCCTCAAAATTTTAGGCAGTCAAAATTATGCCCTCTTTAAGCACCCTTCCTGGTGGTGGCTACCATTTTGTTGGCTTTTATAGCTGCCTCTGCACTTGGAGTAGGAATTAGATGCAAGTTGGTAAGAGCTTAGTGCTCAGCAGTGTTCTGACAGTCGAGTGGCACAGCCTTCCTTTTGATTTCTAGGGTAAGCATGAGATGATGCTTTCTTCAAAAGTCCTCTTGGGGCTTTATTTATAGATCCACGGCAGCCTTCTACCTCCTTGCAAAACGTATATTTTCACATGCCCTTATCCTTCCCTTTCTCACACTGGCTTTTGGGCTCCTTAAAAAATGGAGATGGAAGAATAGAATAATGTAAGACTTCTGCATTTTGTTGCCTGTTTGATCTCTCTTGCTTATTCTAGTTTAGAAAGTTTATTGAATAAACTCATTATTTTGAATTGGAGCCAGTCTGACTCCCATTGTTATCATGTTAACCTAGACATATTTTATACTGGATTTTTCTTAATTTCTGAAAGTTTTATTAAGCAGAATGATATGTGAGGAAAACACTGTAATGTAGTAGTAAGTATTGTGTGGTTTAGTTAAACGTGGACATGAGTCAGCCTTGTGCCCTTGCCGCAGTAAAGGCAGACTGCATATTGGGTTACACTAGAAAGAGCTTAGCCACCAAGGAAAGGGATGTGGTTTGTTTCCCGACACACAGCATTAACAAGCCTGCAACTGGAGTGCTGTGTCTGGTTTCTCCTCCTGCGCTCCCCAGCACAGGAGAGATGTTAACAAATGGAGAGGACCTAGCAAAGACATGCTAAGAAGGTTAGAGGGCTGCAGCACATGACACAGACCTGGAAAGGGTGAAGGAGCTCGGCTTGGTTTGGCTGGAGGAAAGCCTCATGGGGAATCTAATTGCATCTTTTCACCCTCAAAAGTGAGGTTACAGAGAAAATGGAAGTAAAATCTTCAGCGGGGTGCACACTCTAAGGGCAAGAGCCAATCATCACAAGATTCAACGTGAGAAACTTGCACTGGGGTATGAGGAAAAATACCTTCACTGTGAACTGGTCAAGCAGCTGGAACAGGTTGTCCTGATTAAAATGGAGGTTTTTGGGGTGTGACTGGACGAGCCTCTGAGAAACCTGGTCTAACTAGGAAGCTATCCTTGCCTCCAGCAGGTTTGAATAGGTGACATCCTTCTGATCTCAATTTTTGTTTGATTCTGTATTTGTGAATAGCTAGTGAGACGTTGCTAAAATGCATGCCTTGTTCTCTGCGGGTTTCGGTGTGATCTAACATCTGTCCTGTTTACAAATACATGATTTTAGCAGGAAACCTGAACTTCCAGCAATGTTTCCCGGTTGTCCTGTTGGACAGTAGTATTGGAAAAAGCAGTGACTGTATGTTTTGGGGAGCGTTAGTGGGTGGGGCTGTTGTACTCTGGAGACTTCACACTCAGAGACTTCAGAGCCTTTCTGTCCAGTTTCTTCCAAAATCACTCACCTTTTTCCTAACCCCACCAACCTCGCTGATCACCGAAAATGCCGAACAGTTTTCAAAACCCCAGCCTTTCTTCTCAGCCAGAACTTCAGATCTCTTGGTGCGGAGGCAGGGAAGAGTGCTGTAAAATGGTAAAGTTGTTTTAAACAAGGGTGCAGGAGGTAGTCGGTGCCTGGGGCAGCCCTCTTCAGCCCCGGCACTGCTTCCCCAGGCGGGTCTGTCTGTGTGGCCACGCAGCAGATGGGATCAGGGCTGCATCTCGTTTCTGCCTGCGGTCCCCGGTGCCCTCAGTGTACCTCACGGCTGCTGTTGCAGCAGAGGGAGCGGTGTGTGGTGGGAGCAAGGCAGGGGGTGAAGGGCAGGCATCGGCTGTGGCTCGAGGCTGCCGCAGACGTGCGTGCCGGATCACACGTAGTCACGGCACTCTTTCCCAGCGCAGGAGCCTGTTGAGGCTGTATCTAGCAACCACCGAGGCCCTGTGGAGGTCTCAGCAGCTGGTATGCGCAGGCTCAGAAACACTCTGTGTCCGAGGGTGGCCCCAGGGACGCCGTGCTCGGCGTTGTCTGCCTCCATACCACCCTCTCCTTCATTAAATGCTCTGTTGGTGCTCCCTACGCGTTGGCTTGGTGTGCTGCCTGAAGTAGGTTCAGGTTAGCACGTCCTACGCAGGTATTTGGTCTTTGGGAATGCTTGGGGCGTTAGGCCGTTTCCAGGACCTACTCTCTAAGGTAAGTGTGGGCCGTGGCTGGTGATGTTCTCCAGCAGCCAGTTGCTTTAGTAAAAAGTGTTCACTGAGCCCCTTAATAGAGACTTTCTCCCTTCTTGCATAACATATATTTAGTACCTCAATGCGTTAAGGTACTGGATTTAAATAAATAAAGGGTCACCGATTTATATGATCTCCTGCTGTTTCTCTGTGTGTATATATAGGATGACAAAGAAGCCAACAGACCCATGCCAAACAAAGGAGACCATGGACTAGGAAATGAGAAGTTCAAACCTGTGGTACCTTGGCCTCATGTTGAAGGTGTGGAAGTGGACTTAGAATCCATTCGAAGGAAAAATAAGGCCAAAAATGAACTAAATCATCATGGTGGTGGTGATAACAAACAGCAAAACATCATCCAGAGGCAGTATCTCACATTTAAGCCTCAGACATTTGTATACCGAGATCCTGTTTTACGACCCGGAGTCCTTGGTAATTTTGAACCCAAAGAGCCTGAGCCTCATGGAGTTGTTGGTGGCCCTGGAGAGGAAGCGAAGCCATATGTTTTAGGACCAGATTACAAAGAATCCATTCAAGCCAGCATTAAAGAGTTTGGGTTTAATATGGTGGCAAGTGATATGATCTCACTAGATCGGAGCGTTAATGACTTGCGTCAAGAAGAGTAAGCAAACTTTTTTGTTTTCTTTTAGTTCTGTTTTTATGGGATTTAATTATTTTCTTTCCATATACCTTAATTGATGCTTAAAATAATATTATTAATTAGGCCAAGTACTTAAGGCTTCTTGTCCTGACAGGCAAGAGTGCTGTACTATACCAAATGTTTCCATATATTATTCTTAATGCTATTGCAATGATTCCCTTCATGAATACTTTATCTATACTGATTTATCTCTGAAGTCATCTGTTTTAGTTTCTAATTGCAGGTATTTGCATGTTCCAGGTCCAGCCACAGTCTTCGTTGCCCTATCTTCTTAATCTGTAACTTCTTAAGATTTGTTTTTAAGAAAGAATTATTTTCTTTATTATTTCCTGCAGAAATTCCTACGCTAGTTAGTTTATTCAATTTTGGGTTTACCCCGATGCTTTAAAAATTAAAACTAACTAACTAAAGAGAACAAAAACAAAGAAATATTGTTCCCTTTAAATAACTCTGCTTAATTACCTGCATTAACAGAAGTATAGATCTGCCATAGTGGTGTTTCAGGTATTGAGCTGATGGAAGAGTAGTCTTCTAACAGTTTCCCACCACGTTTATCATAAAGAAGGAAGCAATTCTAGAAAAAACATTTTTTACTTACTGGGAGGGTGTCTACTTTGGTGTGGGAAAAGTCTGGGAAGTTACTAACATTTGTTCGATGATTACTAAAAGGTTTACACAGTCAGTCTCTTCTGATCTTTGGTGTATGCTGGAGCCAAATTTGTTCTCAGGCTAATCTGCATTTGATACAGTTTACCTTGTTAAATATCAGCTAAGGACAGGTCTTTTGAGCAAACTGATTGATTGCTAGGTGGTTGGTTTGTTTGGGTTTTGGGTTGTTTCCGTTTGGTTTGGTTGGGCTTTTTTTTTCATTTGGAGGGGAGGGTATATGAATTTAGACGTGAAATGAGGTACTTACCTGTTTTCATTTCCCCCTCGTCCCTAGCAGTGGAGCCATGCCGATCCTTGGGTTGGGTGCCATCCTCTGGGTTGTATCTTTCCAGCTGTGGCAGCTGATGTGTTTGGTTGGTCACTGTCTGATTACCGAGGCTCTGCTGTGGCTTTTTATAGTGGTTGTTTTTCCATTTTGCAAGGTAGAAGAGAACTGGCTGGCTGTGAGCCTGACTCACGCCTGTGCATGTACAGCTGCTTGAATTTACTACCTGGTGCACACCCACTGAAAGCGAACGAAGTGCATAGAGTACAGTGTTTCCCTTCCATCATGCCGCGTTGCTCAGGTGACTTACTAAAGATTTCCACTTGCCAGCCGTCAGAGGAGAGGATCGAGCCTGCCTGCTGCTGGTGGCGAGGAAGTGTTGGCTGTCCTAGGGTTCACTTCAGTTTTCTTTCTTCGCTGCAATCAGCGTTGGACCTCTGTGCTAATGAGATTTTTCTGAAGGGGAAGAAATGATCTGGGTAATGTAGGTCAGCATTTTCTTTCAGGAGGTTATTCCCTAGACACTGCTGCTTCTGCTGAGGCATTTGCAGCCACTGAGGCCCCTTTTGTAGGAGGCAACAGGACTAAGGAAACTTGCAGAGAAAAACGCATTTCCCCATCGGGTGTTGTGATTAACTGAGCAGAGGGGAGCTGATGGCAGGAGGTCACGTTAGCAGAGCTCACTTTGGCCCTGCCTTCCCTAGAGAGGGAGAGGGAAGGAGCTGGAAGCACGCTCCCCTCCTCGCTCTCTGCTCCGCAAGGACAGAAAAGCAGAAGTGGCAGCGTGTCATGTGCAGGTGGGACCGGGCTGCCTCTGCCCAGGCTAGCAGCCCTATCTTTGGCAGCAGAGCTCAAAGTACTCCCTCCCCTCCATTTTTCCCCAAGGTGGAGAGCATCAGAAAGTGTACGTATATGCCAAATAGTTCCACACCTATAGCTTCCTGAAGTATTCTTGGCATAATCTCAGAATTTGTCTTTATTACTCCCCTTCAGAACAGAAGTAAATAGAAATTCCCAAAGAAGAATTAAATACTTCGCATACTTTGAGGAATAGGAGAGACAGCCATGTGACTGATCAGAACGGAAAAGATGAAATTTAGAAACAGTTTCCTCCAAGCACACTTGCAGATAAATCTTCCATGAAGGCCAAAGCCAGCAGCTCAAATCAAAGTTACGTTTTATTATTGAATGTTCTAAGCAAGCAAACAAAATAGCATGGAAAACATGAACAAAAGGCATCTTTCAGACAACTTTATATCAAAATGCTTCATGTATTGAATATTTGGGATGCTTCCAATTGCCCTGAATGTGTTAAAGGTTTATAGCTTCTGTGTGTCACCTGGGAACAGCAGAAGAGAGGGGAAGCAATGTAAGATTGACTGATACTGCTATATGCTTTCAGGTATCAATGTACTTGCTTTCCTACTCATCCCCCGATACCAGTGAGAAATGCAGCAAAAGGTAGCAGACTGTCTGTTGGATGCACCGTTTATTTTCCTCCCACTGATCTGTTTTAAAAGTCTAGAAGCCATTTTGGTTGATAAGGCTGATCAACATTCAGTTTAATCCTACCAAACAGCAGTATAGTAATCTTTTTTTGGTTAATGGTATCTTGGCATCGCTGATTGAGGAGGGTCTTTCAGGCAAAGACCATGTTAATTCGTTCATAGACATTCCAATCCAGGTAGACCTCACCTCAGCCTTCTCTTCCTTTAAGCATCAGAATTTCTAAGCGTCACCCTAAGCAGTCATGTTTGTTCAGTGAAGCATGCCAAATACTTTCCCAGGCAGTGCTAGCAGGAGCGAAGTAGTGCTGCAAGAACTGTCTCTCTCAGCTTAAAAGCCATGTAGCCTCAGGGCTTGTCCCTGCCGGAGGGGGAAGAAGGAAGAAATGCTAATAAAGGGGGATTCAGTCCTGCTGTTTAGATTTGGCTTTGGAGTTCGGACACGTTTCCAAAATGATTTGCCAGCTGCCTTTATTGATTCAGTAGGAACTTTGCTGGTGATTCTGGGCAGTCTCTGCTGCTGTAAAAAGCCTTAACTCTTGCTGCGCCCTGTAGAGAGGAATAACATTGGATGGCGTGCTGAAGTTGTTTGTCAGGTACATCAGAATATTGCCATTTTGCCAGTACTGCATACTTTTGCTTTATGGATTTTAACCAATCTATTTTGAGGTTAAAGCCAAGCACTTCTGTTGGCATACAACAAGTTATTGGCTTGATTAAACAAAATCAAGAATGTATGGGGATACATAGAAGTCAGTGTACAAAATCTCAAAGATGGCATTATCTCACTGCAGCCTTTCAGCACTCTGCAGGAGGGCCAGGGGAGACATAAACTGGGTTTAGGTGGAGCAATACCTATTTTTCCACCTTATTTCTAGTTGCAAAGAAGTAGAGCAGGTTTAGTAGGCCCCGTCCAAAACCTCTGTACAGTTGCTGGAAGAAAACTTTTAAGAAAAAGTTGGTGATTTTTACCATTTTTTGATTATTTTTTTTATCCTGATACATGGTAGCCTTTTACTTTTAAGAGCAGTCATGTATATTGAATTTTACATCTTGTCCCTGCCTTCTAGCAGACCTGTGATAAAACTAATGTTAGCTTTAGGGAAGAAGGGTATTAATTTGATTGCTCCCTGGATATTTTTTCTTTTGTGATCAGGAGTCTGCACAGAGGTAGAGCTGAAGTAAAAATAGAGTGATAAAGTTTCTGAATTATCTTGGATTCAAGATAAATACACCATGCTAGGGAAATAAAAAATGGACCTAGGTTTGAGGATGAATGCTGTCAGGTAACAAGGTGTGTCCTTTCAAAAAAAAAAAAATTTGTAACTGAAGAGCATTGCTGCTAGGGAGAACAAGAACTGAGTTGTTTTACAGCATAATGAGCAATTGTTCAGAACATTTTAAAATAAAATGAAATTTAAAAAATACAGCTATCCTGGGTCTCAACAGAGATCATTTTTCTTGACAATCTGGTCTCTACCTCTGGCCAAGAACGTATGCTTGGGAGAAAACATACAAGAATGGACTAAGTTTCATTCCTGGCAACCAGTGGGGTTGGACACTTGAGCCAAAAATTGCAACAGGATTGTCATGCTTCATAGACTTTTTTCTGTGCATAGACTTGTCTTTTAAATGCATTTATACCCTTGGAATTAATGACATCCTGAGTCAGTGACTTTTTCCAGGCTGAGGAACATGGTGTTTGTTTAACCTCTCCTCCCGGATACTGTCACGTAACTGTTAACTCTGCCACTCTGTGATATGGGAATATGGGAGATATCTACATCAAGCTATTATATAAATGTTTCATATTCCTTCCTTATTATTCTTACCATTCAATTTGCCCTTTCATTAACTCTGAGCTAAAATGCTCAAAGGGCTATCCGTGTCCGACTCCAAGATTTATTTTTTTTGAAGTGGTAATGTCAAGTTTAGGGTCTATCACTGAGTATACGCACTAAGCGTGGTCTAACACTCCATGTACATTCATTTGCACTTGCAGTGAGCTTTCCTGCCAGCTCATTTCCTTGGTAGTGTCCTTGAATTATTCTGCAGCTGTTTATAGTCATTTTAATTGCAACTACCAAGAACTCTTTTTTTATTGTTCAGTTATGACCTGGAAGAGGAGGTGGACAGCTTGGCGCCCAGCACAGGCACTTATGCTGCTACAGCCACAAACTCGCTCTAAAAATTGGACTGAATAGACAGTTTTTACACTTCAGCAGTTATTAATCTAAGAGATCTTCTATCTTAGCCTTCCATACTTTGATGAAGAAATTTGCTTATAAAGAAAGCAAAGAACCTCATCAAAGGCTTCGGAAATCAAGTTACTCTATTAATAGGCTCACCCATGTCCACATAGTTTTTGATTTCTTCAAAAGATGATAATATATTTCTGCGGCATGGCTTTCTTCCATAAAAGCTGTATGTATGGTTTGCTGATTTTGTAATTTATTACTAGCTTCTTTTCAGCACAGAAGTCAGACTTAGTGGTCTGCAATTCTTTAACTCCCCAGGGCCCTTTTATAAAAATTGGTGTCATGTTTTCCTCCTTCTGTTTGTTTGATAACAAGGCTGGTGTCAGCAATAGTTATACACCACAATAGTTTGTCAATTCATGTTACATTCTTTTGGAAAAAAATCTTTTATTAAAAAAATGAAAAAAACAATTAGGCTATTCATGGCAGAAAAATCCAGTAGAAGCTATCATGCAGGTATCTTATTATCTCCAAATTACAAAGTCCCTAAGCTTTAGGTAGCTGAAGATAGGAGCATAAAATGGGAAGTATTACTGCGTGCTTGCCCTGCTTTTGTTCTCTTCCCTGGCTATCTGGCGTTGGTCACTGCTAAGAGTTCAACAGAGATACTTAATTTAGTTTTCCTGCTTCTGAAGTGGTCTCTTTTTTCATTTTGATCATCTATCAGCCCAACAGACTTTCTGGCAGGCATCCTACTTGTGGTGTTTGAAAAAAATATTTCAATAGCAGCTTTTATACTTCAGTAAGCTATTTCTCAAACTTTTTTTTTAATCTATCTTATTATTTAGATTCAGTTTGCCTGAATTAGTGCTCATTTCTGTTTTCCTCGTTTGGACACCACCCTGTGCATTTAAAGAATGTCTGTCTTAACTACTAACAGCATCTGTTTTTCAATCATGCTGGCTTTCCCTAGTTACTGACTAGGTTTTTGGGGGGTTTTTTATGATTAACGATAAACACTCTCAGCTTCTAATACAGTGTGTTTGAAAAAGCTTCATGCTACCTGAAAGCATTTTACCCTTAGTTTCTCTCTTCGATAAGCCAGCTCACTTCTTTGTAGTTCCCCTTTTCAAAAGGAGGTGTTACTAGGACACCTCTCTCTTGGCGTTAGAACTTCAGTGCATTGTGGCTACAATTAGAGCGTGGCTTCTACACAGGTATGTCTTCAGCTGAGCCCCACGTTGCACTGGGGAGTCAAAATATGCTGCTTCTCCTGTGGGTTCTGTCATGTGCTGCCCCTGGAAACACTAACTAGTGATGCCTGAAATGGTGGTCTCTGAAGCACGGTTTGTATTTACTGTGTCTCCTGAGGCAGTGGGTGTCTCCTGCCTGTGTCTTCTGTCCTCCCAGGTGCTCCGATTCCTCTGTACACGTCGCAGGTGCCGTCTGAGTCTGGCTTGGGCAGCCGGTACTTCTGTGTGGTGGTATCGATGGCATCCCCTCGTAGAATGCTAGAAGGTCCCTCGCACATTTAAGCTCTAGTAATCTGGTTTATTTTAGAGAAGGCAGTCCTACCTGGATAAAGTTAATCAATTCCAAAAATTTCACCAGGTACTAATGAATTCAAAACATGTGCCCTACACCGTTTTCTCATCCAGGCACTGAAGCTCTGCTTCTTGGGTTTTTTTGCCATTGCCTGGAAATTTGGTAAATCCAGCTATTTTCTCCCTCTTCCCATCTGGAAAAAATAAATTAATTGTCCATGTCCTCTCTGCCTCATGACTGTGGGTATGAGATGCTGAACGAGTCCTCAGGCCAGGCCTCTGCTGTGCTTCTTCCAGTCTGTTTTACTACTTTCCGTGGTGTAGCTAAAGATAGGCATGGCACAGCAGGCACGGTGCTGGCCAAAGGGGCTGTGGCATTTGGAGCTGTGGGTAAAAGCCTCACTGAAGAGACTTGCTGCAAAATCAGTCCTCCAATTCAATGGGTTTAAAATAGAGACCTAAGTGAAGTGACTATCACTTTTAGAAGTCCAGTTGCATGGAGTCTGTGGTTAATGTTCTTTCGTGTGTTCTCATTGAAGGCATTAGTTCTGCTGTATGACTATCTAAGCAGAAAGTGTTGTATAATAATCTCAGTATGTTTAAAAAAATATTTATACAAATCCCAGTGTTAAATGTTGTCATTGTGTGTTGGCCTCCTTCTGACGTGGCAGAGTGAAACTGCATTTTGCTTTTTAAGTCATTATCCTAAATGGATCTTTGCAGGATGTAGCCTTATGCTTTTTATTCCCAGTGGCTGTTGTTAATAGCTGTTTTTTGGGGGGAGAAGGTATTAATTTGGAGTTGGAAGCTTTTCATGGTCAGGATGATGGATATGCCCTTGGTAAAACCATGTTGGCTATTCCCAGTCACCTTTTCTTTCATGCACTTGGAAATGGCTTCCAGCAGCATATGCTCTGTCATCTTTCCAGGGGCTGAGATTAGGGTGGCTAGCCATAGTTCCCTGGATCCTCCTTCTTGAAGGTGGGCATGGCATTTGTCTTTGCCAGTCATCAGGAACCACTGTCAAGTACCAGGACCTTGTAAAAATGGTAGAGTGTGACCTCACAATGACATCACAAGCTCTCTCAGCACCCTTCGATGTGGCCCATCCAGTCCCATGGACTTCTGCATGTTTATCCCATTTGCTGTGATATGTCCAGTGAAGTGGTTCCTGAGCCATCCTTCCTCTATGGAGGATGTTCTTTCACATCTGCAGACTTTACCACTAGACTCAGGGACTTGGGAGGTGTGACAGCAAACCTTGCAAGTAAAGAGTGGGGGAAATCAGGTGTTAAGTGTCTCAGCCTCTTCTGTGTGCTTTGACACCAAGTTGCACCTCCTTCAGCAGTAAACCCGTGTTTTCTTTAGTCTTCCTTTTGCCTACAAGCCCTTCCTGTTGCCCTTCCCATCTCAGAGATTTCAACTCCACCGGAGCTTTGCCTTTAATTCTCTCTGCATGTGCTCAGGCAATGTTTCTGTACTCCTAGGTGTAGCCAGTCCATGCATCTGCCTTCCCTACTCTTCCTTTTTTGCAGTGGAGCTCCATCAGGAGTTCTTGGTGCAGCCAGGTGGGCTTTCTGCCGTGCCCGTTTGACTTACTGCATGTGGGAGTGCGCTGTTCCTGTATTTTGAGGAGGTTGTCCTCAAGCCATTCCTGGGCCCTTTTTGGCAAAGTTGTGACACCTGAGATCACGAACTTCTCATGGCAGATGTTAGAAAACATTCAAATAATGGTTTGTCTATGAAAGAGTCAAAAAGGGAGAAGAAACTGTCTGATGGATAAAACCACAAATGACTATGAGTGTGGAGCTCTGAGAGGAGGCTGTCTGATGTATGGCTCATTTCAAGAGCTGCACCTGGTTACACAAGACCAAAGCAGTGCGAGTTGTTCCAAAGAACCTGTATTCAGTATTTTTTTTTTTTTAAAAAAAAAAAGGTATCTACAATGCATTAGCTGCAGTAGTCTCTTTGTGGTTTCTTTTATCTCAAAAACACTAAGGAGCAATGCAGGTTTTCCTTTATGAAGTTCACTTTCACAGTAGAATGCTCCAATCCACATCTGCCATTTCCATTGGTGTATTTTGCTGGGCTTGGGTCATGCTTATTGCGCTTTGGGTTGAAATTTAAGTCAAGAAACATTCTCTTAAAGTATATTGTAGGTGGTGTTCTGTGAAACTCCTTATCTGTCCTATTAACTAACTTACATTACTGTAGAGCCCTTGAGCCAGGGATGTTCATACTGTTGATCAGATTTCATGCCAGGGTAATTAACTGTGTTGGCTGTAAGAAAGGATCAGTGCTCAACATGCATTGCTCAGGCTTGATACGCTGTTGTTATCCAACCCATGGAAGACTTGCTTACAAATTTTTCTTACTTACCCAGAGGGTTTTAGTATTTTGACTCTATTTAAACTATTTTTTGACAGCTTCTTTTGACAAATGTTGCAGGAATTTTATCTGAGTTTTTTGACTGGGAGAGGAAGCATCATGAGTCTTTGTGAATGTTTATGGCATGAGACAAATTAATCTCTTCCTAGACTTTTTTTTTTTTTTTCAGCATGACAATAGATAACTGCTGTCCACTCACTAGCGTGAGCCAGAATTTCAACTGCATCACCCACACACATCTGTCAGTCTGATCATGGCAAAATAAATATTTTTAAGTGTTTTTTTCTCCTATGGATTATCCAGTTTGACTTTTCCTTTTTAATGGCGTTATTGCTGTTACAGGGCATGCCCCCTGGGCTGTACAAATTTGTACTTGAATAATTGGATCTGTTGCCATGGGTCACCTTTTTACTTCAAACAGAACAACTGGCAATAAGCTTTTGTTGAAAAACCTGGAAAAGTAACTCTTCCTTGCTTGAGTACAGTGTTCCTTGTGTACAGAAATGTATTTTTGGAAAACTGTTTTTGCAGCTCACGACATTTTATAAAACAAATCAAAAGGGAATGAGAATTGGCTTGTTTCTAAAAATCATACATGTAGTTTTGAAGGGCATTTGTTTTATTTTTTTATTATTTTTAGTACAAGCGGAGGAGGGAATTCTTGCCAAAAATAAAGACTTCTGACTTTACTTAAGAATACACACATGCAGAGCTGTGTGTTGGTAAAGCAAAGCTATTAGTAAAGATATTTTTCCTATCATAGTTTGATGGTGATAGCTTGGACCCTTTGGTTGGCTGAAGTGCTATTAAAAGTATCAAACTGCAGAGAAAATTTTTGGTGCTAGAGTTAAGTCAAAAAAACCCCCCAAATCTTTAGTTGTAAACAATTACTCAGGGTATGAAATAAGGCGTATCAATCTTGGCTGCTCATTAGAAATGGCTGGTCTTTTTACTCTGGGCAAATAACACAAATTTAGTATGTTCTTTTACAGTAAGTAGTTAGGTGTCCAGTCAATCTTGTTGTAGCTAAGGAGATTGAATAGAAAAGCTCTGGAGTGGAGCCTGCTTTCTTCAGGAATGTGATTAGTTCCTTAATTATATCACTGTGCAAATTAGATATTTGATACTGTTATATGAAAAAAGATTTCAGTAATTACTGTTGGTATCTGTGTCATTGGAAATGGAGCATTAGGCACTTGGTTTCATTTCACTTGGTACCTTGGGAAAATCTTTTATTCAAGTGCCACATAGTACACTGGAACTGTTCTGTAACCAAGAAAACTAATTTTATAGTATGTGCATAAATCTTTGTGTGCCTTACTGAAGGCTGGGGTTGAGAATCAGGTGAATTATAGTGGTCACACTAAATCAGGAAGGCTGGCTTTCCTCTGCAGGTTATCAGCTGCCTTACTGCTGGCAAGACTCCTGGAGGAAAAAAATGTGTTTAAAATGTAATTAGCCATGTATTGTCAGAGCATCTCCTTGTGGTCAGGAAAGATTTGAATTCCAGGCATTGGCCTTAAAGCAAAACCAAGCATTTTCTGTTAACGTTTCAGGTCCCAGTAGTGAAAACTACAGTGAAGATGGATCCTGTCTCTTTAGTGTTGGCTGCTAGCGTTTCAAATTTTAATTTTCAACAGAGAAATAGTTCACCCGAAGAGTACAAAGAAGTTGCCAGAGGCACCAGGTGTGTTATCTGTAGTTGGATTTACTGAACCGTGCATTTGAAATGAGAAGACCAAGCTCTGAACAGGACCTCTTGCTCAACAGAAAAGTATAGTGCAGCACCTGGAGTATATTTAAGTACTGCCTTAAACCTTGACTTTGGAGGAGGGGGCAGAGAGAAGTCTGAGAGGTTTCCTGCAGCTGCTTGTGTAACCTTCCAGGTGCCGTCTTGCATCGTAGAAATTTTGGGGCAAATGGCGGAAGCATTCTGTCAAATGAGTTGTAATCCAAATGTGAAACCAAAAAATTAAATGAACTTCTTATGCTCTGTCTTGTTCCTGTTAACCAGACCTTACTGTGGGTAGAGCATTTAAATAAACATGCATGATATAAGTCATAATTCAGTCCAGCTGAGCGTGGGCAGGAACTTCAGGGTTTAATCTCTGATGATCAAGGCATGGTGGAAATAAAGGACTTCTGTGGGACTGAGTCTACTGCCCCAAGCTTCTTTCTAGCCTTTTGTTTATTATATTAGGTAAATTAGGTTTATTATATTAGGTATATTATATTAGTGTTTGATAAATCCAAAATTATGCACGGCCTGGATTCTCTTGAGCTGTACGTAAGCAAGTGCATCAAGCCGTAACTTCCTAAACTAGTGCCTGCCTCCCTGGAGGAATGCCGAGAACTGCCATACGCAGCGAGTCGTAGTTTCTTATGGGTGTTTCCCGAGGACACAGCGCTAGTCACTTCAGAGGGGAGCCACGGCCACAAACTGCTGTCGTGCAGCTGACCCACAGCCACGTCCCGCGCCGGTGCCAAGCGATCCGCTCGCCCGTCTCCTCCCCACCCTGGTGCCTGGTGTGTCGGGGCGCTGCGGGAGGGCTGGAGGCATGCGGAGAGGTACTGCGCCGCTTTCAGCCGAACCGGGAAAGAAGAGGGCTTTGGCTCCGTCTCCCTGTGATGTGGCTTCCCCGAGGAAGGGGATTTATTTTGACCTTCTACCTGGCCCAGCTCTCCTACCCTGTGGTGTTTATTGCTTTAACTTCTTCAGTGTTGGGCAAGCGATACCATGGGTAAGAATCTTGTGGTTAAAATAAAAAATGCAAAGTGTATTCCTGGTAGCCCTAACGTTGGGTCTCTGTACAAACCTCGCTTTGAATTCGGGTCGTGGCAGTTTGAGAGGTATGATGGGAGATGTCGCTTGTGCTTCCAGGGGCACTAATAGCAAAATTTAGTCCCATAGCCTCGCAGGCTACTTGAGGAATGGAAATAGACGAAGCTTGTAGCTATTGTAAAAATAGGAAATGCTGTTTCAGTGTAGGTTTAAGCCATTAGGTAGTATGTAGTAGAGGTTTTGCTGCTCTCCACTAAAGGGGAGAAAAAAAATTTACTCAGCTGATCAAAATGTCCTTCTTGGGTTGTCTGTTCACTTCTCTTCCAGAACCCCTGTTTTTTAAGTTGACTACTGTAATCTTACATTGATGTTGATTATGCATAAAAATACTCTTTAAGGCTTCGTAGGTAACAAATCCAGTATTAACTTCAGATTTACTTAGTCATACCTTAACAAAGAAATGCCCAGTTCTGTAATCTGTTTCTGCCTACTCTAGACTTAGGCAATGATCCCTCTGACTTGCAGGCATCAAGCAGCCGGTCTCAGCTAGGACCTTGGTGGTGTCAACTGTACAGATGAGCAAACTGGTGAAGGTGTTTTGTGAAAGAAACTGTCATATGTCTTCTTAGGGGGGTGATGCAGTAGTCATAATAAATTGATGATTTAAAATAACAAGCAGCCCTGAATTCAGTATTAAAGGATGTAAACAGCACGCTGTCTGCTGAAGGACTGTCTCCTTGTTGTAAGCCCTGTTCTTATCTTATAAGAGGAAGCTGCAAATGAAAACAGAGCTCCTAACTTATTTTTGGGCTCTGCTAGCGCTAGAACCTCTCAAAGAGTGAGAAAAATGCATGCACTATAAAGCAATTATCAGTAGGTGATAATATCACTATGAATCTCATACCACTTTAAACATGAAATAAAACTTAAAATACAGTTTAAAATTGTGAACAGTTTTATATTAATGGAGAAGAGGGATTCCTTTTTGTGTGTGTCAACTACAATTTCAGGATAAATGTTAACCTGAGGCCATCAGCTTTGTACTGATTCAGGGCTCAGCTTGAAACAGCCAACTCAAGCTTCTTAGGAGTTGGCTGCTGGAGTGGTTACAGGCATGTGATGGCAACTGCCTGCTGTCTTGGAGAAATCCATGCTGCTATGTTTTGGTCTGAACACACAAGTACAGTGCTTTCAAACCCAGAGAGAGGAAAGCACAGGTGCTAGTTATATAGTTGACCTGAGGAAGATAGTATCGGGATAGAGAGTCAGTTGTGGCCACGATACCTCTTACTTTTCTCTGGAGCTTAGGTGCTGGTATGCTAGGGAAGTTAGGAATTCAGGATGACATGAGGAGCACTTCTGTTGGCTCAAGATCTCAAATTGCCCTCCCAAGAATCTGTCTTATTGGGGCTCGCCCTTGAATTGCTGTTGAGGTGCTCTCCTTGTTCCCTTGCATTTTTTCTCAATGCCTGGATTTCTCTTTCAGTAGAAGCAGCCTCTAGGTTGGGCTCTTTTTAGCCTGAGGAAAATGAAGCCCGCGTTTGCAACCGCAGTGGTTGCTAACAGGGAGGCTGTGGGGTCATCCAGTCCTTGGAGCACGTACCTGCGGTCACTTTGGTTGGGCTGGGGGACGTCAGTAAGAGCAAGTTAATGAATAGAGGGCAAAGCTGCAAGAGCAGAAATTTCCTCAAGCCAAGGAGCACTCTAGCCCCATATGGATCCCCCATAAAAGGGTTCCTCTCCTGCTGTGGCTGGTGCACGACTTTGTGATGGAGGGACAGGGATGTCCGTGTGTCACAGTCTCCAACAGTGCTGTTCCCTCCCAGGGGTGGAGAGGGAGTAGGACTAATTCACATCTTAAGTATGCAGGCTAATAGTCAGAAGAAATGTTACTCACCCCGTTTCTCCATTAGGTCACTAACTACTGTATCTTTCAAAAGGTTTCTTCTCGTTCCAGTGATGAGTCAGTCCATGTTTTTGCTCAGTAACACCAGTGCTGACTTGGGGACGGGAAGTTTTTATTCATGGGCTGATCCGAAGTGTTGCTTCCTCTCACTCCCAAGCTCCCTGAGGAAAGGAGGCAAACAGAGCTGCTCTTCCCTGCAGTGCTGCCGAGGGAAGGCGTTGCCCGCCCTTCACGGGTGGGTGCGAACCTGCTCCTTCTTGCCCCGGACAGTAACTCTTTACAGGGGCCAGGAAAAGTGGTGTGAAATGTCTAGGGGCAAGACTAGCTTAAGGCTGCTACCCTCTCATTCCTGCATATCTGCTGCAATGTGCCGTCCTCTCAGCTACATCTATAAGAATTCGAACTAAATTTTTTTAAGTGAGTTTGTTTACTGATTTGGTTCACAGTATATAACCACAGCTGGCCTGCAGGCTACACCTGAAAGGGCGCCATGCTACCGTATGTGGGCAGGACAGCACCCAGGGCTGAAGCTGGAGGTGAAACATATTTCAGTCCTCTTCATCACAGACCCTTTTGTACTTTGAATCTGCCCGTGCCAGTTTTCAATAGCTTGCAGCTTTTGCCTGGACACCCGTATCTACTTGACCCTATCTTTTAAAACTGAAGCATGAGTCTGGAAATTCAGGCTTTTTATTTTCCTTTTTCTGGTCCCTAAAATTTACAGGGAAACTAGTACTATAAAATTCAGCTTCAAACACAAGGAAAATGCATTTCTGGTTTCTTGGTATTTGGTTTGCCAACCACTGGATGTCAGTGCTGCTCCACTGAAGAAAAGCTCTTCCCTGCTTCCTTCCCTGTGGATGTGAAGGAAATGAGAGTGGAGGCTCCTGATTTTTGTCACTCAAATACTTGAGCGACATTCGCATTTCTTGGAAAAAATTGCCACAGAGATTAAAATATTTCTTAATTACACGTATCTAAAACAACTGTCATGTTTCAAACCTCCAATTTTCAATGCAAGATAAGAGACAAGATTGTGCACAGGAGTTACTGCAGTCTGTTGGAGCTTATGGGCTTGATGAATCAGTCTGTGGACTGTCCAATAAGTGAAATAAAGCCTCTAGAAAAAACTAAAAGTATGATCTTACTAGAGGTATAAATGTAGTGCTTTTATGGCTTGCAAGTGGCACATTTAGCAACACATGATTTTTCAAGTTTTACTTTTTAAACTTGCTGACAGATGTGAGGAGATTAAGTTGGATATGTAGCAAAAAGCCTGTCTAGACCTCTGGTTTTATGTTTTAAAAAGGTATTAAATACAGATCAAAAAATGCTTATAAATTGCTCACAGATGTGTTGTTCAGTTCAGGCTTTTGTAATAGGTTTGGCTTTTTAAAATTGCGTTAAGTTACTTACTGTCTTTCATTCTTATGCTCTTCACCATTTTGTTCCTAAATATGACTTACCTACACAGCAGGAAGTGAGAGAAGTAAGCAACCAAAAGATTTGGGGTTTTTTGCAGTGTTTCCTTTGTTTCTGTTGAAGGCAGTCTGAAATGTTGTAGCTGGCTTTTTTGTTGGAGAGCAAAAAAGTTTCCTCGCTAAACTGCTGAAGGTGCGGGTCAGTGGCACAGTGCATCAGATACTGCCTACTCCTTTGAGGCAAAAGGTGCTGTTAATTTCCACTGTATTTTACACGGAGCTCTTGAATGGCGTTCAGCTGGCATGCTGATTCTGAATGTATAACACCCCATTTTCCTCAATCTTAACATAACTGTATCGCCCAAATTAATCCAGGTGAATATATGTGTAAGGCAACACAGTTCTGGTATTAATCTGTTATTAAACATACAATGGAAAATCTTCTGTGCAGCCAACTTAATGTACCTAGGTAGCATATCCACTTTATCTCTACAAATGGCTAAATAAGTTGTCTCTTGTAGCTTGTGCTACAAATAGAAGTATTGCAGTCTCCAATTAGCCGAAATCTTTTGAGAGGGATCTGTGGAAGGAAGGCAACAGTGGCCTGAACCATGCATTTTAAACAGTCAGTCTAGCACTTGTATGTTGGTAGCTTATAAATATGATTAGCTGCAGCTACTTCAGGCATAAAAACAATTGAGCTGGAGGATTTTAGTCACTAAACCATATTTGTACAGATCGTGCTGTTTCAGAGGTTGCTTACAGCATGCCTGAGTAAGAGAAGAAATGCCTTATTAGATCGGACTTAGTTACAGACTGTTTTGATTCTGTAATTTTCTTTTCCCACACGACCAAAATTAATAGTTTGTTTCTACCAATTATTTTTTTTCTGGTGGGTGAGAAATACATATTGATGCTGTTCCCTGACAGTAAGTGAAATAGATCCTTCTTCACCAAAAAATGCTCTTTAAATACCTGTAGATCTGTTACATGAGTTCTTTCCACGTTTAACTTCACTGAGTTTCAGAAACTCTGGTTACTTCTGATGATTAAGGTAATTTTTCAAACACAGGAATGTTTCTGTGCATTTAAGCTTTTTATTGTATATAGAGAAATATAACTATGGAAGTCTGTGCATCTGCAAGTTTAAAAGTTTCTATTTGTCAAGAATAATTTTGTAATACATAATAGTTGTCTTTGAAAGGTCAGATTCTCTCTTGTAGAGACTTTATTTGCTAAAAGATGAAAAAAGGAAGTCTTTTGCCTATTGAAATCAAAAGTGCTATGTCTCTGGGTTTGTGATAGGAATTGTATTATTATAGTTGGAAAAGGGGCTAGTGATCAGGTAAGGAAACTTTGAAGGTAAGGAAATAGCTGGACTGGTTGTAGTTGGGGAGACTGAAGAGTCTCATTTAGGAATGCAGTTGGGGAAATGGGCATTACAATTGCAAATGAAATCCATTCTTCATAAATGTGATTAATAAATATTGGAAAGTGTGGACTGAATTACTCATATTACTTGTTTCTAAATCATCTGTCATCCTTCAGGAGAAAAGACCTGAGTCCAGGTCCACAGTAAAATTGAAATGCGGTCTGTTTTAAATGTATACATAAGTGCTTTTCATGGCATGCCAAGCTGGAACCCACTGATACAGATGCTTAAATTGAAAAAAATTAACAGGAATGAACATAGGCAATAGTTACATTTCCTATGTCACTCTTTCTGACGCTGGTTAGTCCTGCATGTTTGGTTGATGCAATTGCCATCTGTCACGTTGACTACTAGAGAGATGTATGTTATAGCCAGATACATGCTTGATTGAACCTGTTACTTGAACGTCCATTCAATGCATTTGTAGGGTTAGAAACTGTTTATTTTGATCAAAAATTGTCGTCTTTGTCATTGTGATAGCATTTCTTGTCAAATTTTGTAAAGGCATTACATTTTCAAATGTTCTATAAATTCTTGGCCTTTTTCTAAAATTTGGCAGCGCTTCAGTGTTCATTTTCTCACTTTATTCCTTGTGAGTTTTCTACATGGTTTTTGTTTGGTTTCTCACGTGTCTCTCTTGGTTTTTTTTTCCCTCTTCTTTCTTTCAAGGAAGGAGCCCATTGAAATTGGGTCAGGTTTGAAACCTGTCCTTGGCAGTCTACTTTTTTTAAATTTTTACTTCTATCTGTTAAAAAAAAAAAAAATAAACATACAATTGCATAAATTTGGCCAAAGCTGTTACCTTCTTAGATCTGGTGAAATGTGTCTCTGCATTTTGACTAGGGAATGGAGGATTGAATGGGTTTGGTAAGATTGTGTATTTTAGCTATGTTTGTTATACTTGGAAGTTTAACCATGAATAATAAATAGTAAAGATCATATCTTGTCTGCCATGGTATTACATTTTTCCCACAAGTAACTGCTTTTCTGACAGTTCTTGCAAATGGAGATAGGCTTATGCAGAGCAGCTGACATGAGCATTTCACATGCTGCTGCTGTACTTCTAGCATGTTTACTTACTATGTTTAAATCTCTTTTATTGTGAAAAGGCAGAAATTAATGAGTTTTGCCTTGCTACAACAATGTTTGTAACTTTGCTAATTATGCAGATTCTGCATGTGGACTGTGTAAAGCCGACAGAAACCTTTATAGACAGTCCTTCTACTGGGTAAATCTGATTTAAAGAGTCTTAGAAAAAACCAGCACTGTCTTACTGCGATGTTGCGCAGTAGGTGAGCCAAAGGCACAGTCCATCCTAAATTGTAATATCTGATGTTTTGAAGGGGACCCCCATCTTGGCAGATGCAGTTTGGGGCTTTTCCTTCCACTGTTCTCTACTGGCCACGCAAGCAGCAAGGTGGTGGTGGTGGTGGTAGGGATGTCTCTTAGTGGGGTCTGTGTAACGCCATCCACCTACACGGGAGGAAGCATGTAGCTGTTGAGGCAGGAGTCTTTGTTCACCAGCTGCATCCTACCTCTTTCAGGCGGAAAAAGGGCTTGCTGGCTGGAAGCAAGCTGCTCTTTGGGTCTTGTACCTCTGTGATGCTTAAGCTATCTTACCTTTTATGTCCCGTTTCTCTTTTAATCTGAAGAATAGCCATCAGTAAAGATTTCATTTGCACAGAGATGTTCTTGAGAAGTTCTGTAAATCACAGTGTGAAAACTAATAAAATCAAATCTTTTTACAGGTGCAAATACTGGCATTATGATGATAACCTGCTCACCTCCAGCGTTGTCATTGTCTTCCATAATGAAGGATGGTCCACACTCATGAGGACAGTCCACAGTGTCATTAAGAGAACTCCAAGGAAATACTTGGCAGAAATCGTGCTGATTGACGATTTTAGCAACAAAGGTATATTTGGAATATTAACAGAATACTTGTAGAAAAGGAAGCTTTATTTTTTCTTTAAATAGTTTTCTTCTGGTTTATTACATGCCATGGAGTTGAGTTGACTCTGCAAGAAAAGTAAGTTGCTTCTTCACAGTCCTTTCAGTTTTCAGTGAAGGGAAAGCTCCTTTCTGATGAACTGCTTTCATAAAGGTGGCAATCCTTTATGTGTGTTCAGCTGTTTGAAATACAGGATTTGTGGTGGACTCTCTGCCACAGTTGTGGAGCAGTATATAGTAGAAAGCTGGGATAGCTAGTACCTCTGTTAGCTCTTACAAAAACAAGTGGTTTTAAGAGTATTGAAGGAGTTTGAGTTAAGCCTGTTGAGGAATAATTTCTTGCTTCATTCAATATAGGAATCCAGATTCCGATTTTTAGGGGGTTTGGTTGTTTTTTACTATCATAAAAATGTATCTAAGGCTGTTGAATTATTCTGATCCATTTTCAATGTCTTTCTAATTTCCAACATCCTTTTTTAAATAAACATCATGTTAAGGTGTTTATTGTTTCTTATTGGGGGGAGGGGGGTTTAAGAATTTAAGTGTGTTTTAATTTCTGCCTTTCTTTGAGTCCTGCGTAGCAACATTTTCAGAAGTCCGGAGGTTTTCCTTTTCCTTTTCCTTTGTAATATACATTCTGGTCTTGGTTTGTAGTCAGAATGTATGTACTTAGGTGTGATTTTTATATACATAAACATACACTGACTTTTTTTCCTTTAATGGTAGTATCTTCAGTGTTAATGCAAATTAAGGCTGTATACAGAGAAGAACTGAAAGTGTTATGCTAGAGTTATAATATGATTGACATAGAGGAAATCTGTCTGTTTTTAAGATTTAAACAAATTTCAAAATAGTGCACCAAAGCTGCACAGTCTGCAAGATTTTATTGCAGCATAGTTCTTGAATAGAAGTTGACAGAGAAAAAGAGTTGACGTGCAAATAAAAACATAACTTCGGGTGTGCAGGATGACAATTTCTCCTAGACGATGATGATGGCTTTTAGGAGCACAGGCGAGTTTGAACTGGTCAGCAGCATAGGATACATTCCCTTTACCCTCCTCTTTGTTTTAAAATAGCAGAATTGGGTAGTGGCATGGAAAGCAGATGACTCTGTTCTGAAACTCCATTTTATCAAGCGATCTGGGCTTCTCCCATTTCCAGCCTCACAGGAGGTTTGGTATAGTGGGTATACCCACTATAAATTTTAAAACTGAACTCATCACATAGTTGGGGTTGCCTTTTTTGAGTATAAATCATCATTAAAAGTAGTTATTGTATGTTAACTTTTACATCATACCTTTAGGTAGGTAGGTATCATTTCGTGTTTGTTTTTACAGGAGAGGAAAGTTACCTGTATTGTAAACTTGACTACATCTGGCTTAGTCTAATAAAGATACTGATTGCTACATTACAGTCTCCTATATCCTTTTACAGCTTGTGAGAATTTGGCTTGGATACACACGCATGCTATAAAACAAAAATATCTTCTCTCCTAAGGGATATAATTTTAATAATGCAGTCAGCAGACATGTGCTGTGTTTCTCCTTTTCGGCTGGGATCACAGCTTTCCTTCAGAGCTATTCAAGGACTGAGTTAGCTGTATAAAATAACTATGACACTGATGGTCTCTAGAAAAATTACCAGATTTTTTACTAATGATTGGACTTGGTACTTAGGTTTCACATGAGTTGTAGGTGACTCTGTGCTGTGTATATGTAAATCATGGAATGAGTTTGTCTGGCATAACAACTCGTACTACAGTTTTCCAATATATGACGATTGTTAAATAAAGGCAGTATTTTTCAAGAAATTCGTTTTGAAATACAGAACTTTACTTATGCTTTCTGCTCATATATGACTGGTTAGCAGATACAGCTAGCCTGGACCTAACATCCAGCAGACCCTTGTCTCTATATTTCCCACACTTCATTTTTCTGAGTAACTTTCTTGAATCAGAAAATTCAGTAAAGCAAGCTCAGTATGCAATTTTCTCATATATGAGTGACTGGAAAACAAGCATGGACTGGAATGGCTCTGAACACCTTGCTGCAACTGTATTGTTTCACTATAATAAGTCTTCAAACTGCTTTAGGCTATGACTTGGTAAACATAATTAACTTAATTTCAATAATTCAGATTGCATTCTAGGTGAAAAATGGCCAAGAGAGTAGAATCTTGCTCCACTTCTTTCTCCCCAGAGAGAAGCATGAACTAGTACAGGCTGCGAAGAGTGCCAAGCTGCCTGAAGAGATCTCCAGTTGTTAGGAAAGCTGCAAAACACAAACAGTCTTAATCACAGCAGAGCTGCTGGTGGCTTTTTGCTTTTTCAGCCAGAAGAAAAGCAGTGCTGGCAGCACAGATACAGGATTTTCTCCTTCCCCACCTGCTTTCAGACTGCACATTTCATACCTGCCTTTCCACCCAGGAAAAAGCATCTTACTCTTTTTGAGACCAGTGTTGAGGGACACAGATGCTGGACTGGGTCGACATTTGCTCACGCTCAGTGTGGCTGTCCTTATTTCTTAGCTGCTGCCTTCTCCAGCGATACGAAATTAAAATGGAGCATAGCAGTTGCAAACACTTCTAAAGGCTAGCTCATAAAGAGCCCTGCCTGTCCTTCTTTACGAGAAATCCTTTTTCATCAGAAGGGAGTTACAGCTGCATAGAAGCTTATATGTGTTATGCCTTACAGGGAGGAACAGTTGCAATGCTTGGAAAATGTTCATTTCGTTGTATTTCTTTGTATAAAGTCAGTTGGGAGCAGTCTTTTTGCTGAACGACGCTCTCCCTTCCTTCCTTAATCTCTTCTGCAAACAGCGGGGTTTAACTGTGGAGAACTGCGTGGAGAGATGTGCCGAGTTCTGCTCGGGCGTTTTTTCCTTTGTCAAAGCACAGAAGGAACAGTAACAAGAAGATGACGCCAAGCTAATTGAATGATGCTAGTTCTGGTATTTTCAATGGAGACCTCTGTATTAATGCATGTTAGAGTCCAAGAGTGTTGCAGCAGCTTCTGTCACAGTGTCAGTGTGGCCACGCTGCTGCATGTGGGCTCCCCCCCCCCAGTTTTTCTTGTGCTTCTTGATAGAAACAGTTTATTTTGCTGCGAGTGCTATCTGTGTGGAGGATACAGCTGTTCTGGAAGGGCAATGAGAATTCATAACACCAGATTTTCTGAAGCTCCCTACAATTACAGTTGTGTATATAGGTCTTCAGCGACTACTTATAATGTATTTAGGTACCAGCTTTATTTCTTTTTGAAGCATAAAGGTCAGCTGGTGCAGCTTGCTTTTGTAGCCTGTGCACCTGCAAAAAGTGACTGCAAGGTAAATACCAGTGTTCCTAGTAGTGTTTAAAGGCTTTGTCTACCTTTTGCATTTACTTATTTTTTCTTTATCACTATCTGTATTTCCCACTAATGCAGCATCCGGTACGATAACCAAAGGGGAAGTAATGAGTGTAGACAGGTAACAGTATTTTTATTAACTTGTTTAATGGTGCTTGCAGTGGGGAAACTGAATCATTAATCAGTGCTTGTGTTAGAGCTGAGAGTGGGCACCCCACATTACTAGTATTACAGTAGAGGGGACTCGGGCAGCAGCTGCTTTAGGGAAGACTTCTGGTACCATTTTTCTAGTTCTCAAACTGACATCCATGAGTTGAGGGGAAAAAACCTGCTTTCCTCCTCCTCCCCCACCTTGTAATTTGCAATGCCTAAGATCTTTTGGAGAAAGGATGTGTTTTTAAAAAAACATTGGTTCATGCTTTAATCATGCACTGAGACATGAGAGAACCACCCAAACAAGGGAAGACCAAATTGATGGTTATAATATTTTGAAAGGTAAAATACACTTTTTTAAACAAAAAACAGAATACTGTAAGGCAGTTAACAGATGTCATAAATACATGTTCTAGGTGAACAAAATTTAATGCTGGCCAAACAGTATTTCTAACTGTAAAAGTATCAAGATTTTATACACTACTGTCATAGAGGCTTTGTAGTGTGTGAAGGAGGGAAAATTCAGTTTTCCTGTGGGAAATAGCACTTGCTGCTAACCCTGGCATGGTTTCAGATAATGGACTGCGAAGTCCTGAGACTTGGTACTGTAGAAAAGCTTTACACAATCAATATGACAGGTTTTTACAGCTCCCTGTGAGCCTTACATAGTTGAACATTTGATAACTAAAACATTTGGCTTTGTAGGCAGGAGAGCTGGAAATAACTTCAGGTTTTAAATCTTTAAAACATTCCTGACAGTCCTTCTGTAACATGTATTTGGAATTTGCAGAATAAATAATGGTGCGGTATAAAGATTCTCTTAGTACCACTTCAGTATGACCTCATAACTCTTGTTGATTTTATCCCGTAAAAATTTATATCACAGCTATCATATCATATATTCTATGTATATATTGCATGCATATTATTCTATACAGCATGTGATAAAATTGTTTTCTCTTTGTTTGATATTTATGTATTTTTGAAGTTTTCCTAATGCACAAGGATTTACAAAAGAAATTGTAAATATGGTGTGGGAAAGGAGAAGAGGATACGTAAAACTTTTAGTTGAGAAACCTTATTCTTTTATGAAGTTGAAGAGGAGGGATAACAAGACTATTGAAAGATGGTGGTTTCAGAAGATTGTTCTTTGGTATAATTGCTGAATTTTCAAGTTTGGAAACTTCACTTCCAAGAAGCACCATTTCCATTGCAATTATTTTTTGTAGCTTTTGTTAAAACTATATTTCTTTAAATACTTTTGACAAGAATATAAAACATACTGAAACATAAGTAGCAGCAAGGTCCAATCTTGAATCATTTTCATTCAGGGTGCAGAAAATGTTGCTGCTGAAGCAACCTGATGGCTTGTTGCTGCTGGAAGGGACATCCTTCTCCTTCCACCTCCGCACATCCCCTCTCCCGTTAGATCGGCGCAGCCACGGCATCTAGCAGCCTCTCTGAGCTGGTGCAAACCAGTGCACGGATGCCTCAGCTGTAGCTTAGGTGGCTTATTTTGGTTCCCAGCTGCGAGAGACTGAAGCTGCAGGCAATTCTTTTGAGCCTTTCAGTACAAAAATAGATTTTAAATGAACACCAGTAGGTAAATCAGCGTAGCCTCAAATGGCCAGTGCCTGACTGCCGGCCCTTCTGCCTTTGTGAGTTTTCTCAACAGAATCATCTGTGCAAAAATATTATGCAGTACTAGCATCCTTTTTTCTAATTGTGTCGTAGGAGTGTGGTTTCCAGATTAGTTTGGCAAAGACCAATGTGCAAATATGAATCGGTAGCCATTTAAGTGTAGTCCATCTTGATTCTTAGGCAGTTACTCATCCCTTTACTGATCAAGTCCCTTTGGCTAAAGATTTCCCGTCTCATCAGTATGATGAGCTACAGCTTGTTCACTGCAATTTTGCCCCTCCAGTTATTATTAATTTCATTAGAAGATGAACGTAAGACCACCCCAACCCCAAGAGGGAACAGGTCTAGATGAAGGAGGGCAATAATTTGAATATGGTGCGTTTCTGTCTCAGGTTTCCAGGTCTAATAGACTGACAGAAAATTTTGTGAGGCAGAAAATGAGTGAAGAGAAATGTTTAACTGAGAAGTGGTGCTTTCAACTGCACATGCGACTTTATCTGCTGAGGAAAGACCACGTGCTGAAGTGTAGAAGCTTCTCTGCCTGGTTGAAATACAGGCAAAGACCTGAAAGCCAGTGTGTGATATGTGGAAGTGGCTGGGAATTGTGCACCCAGCTGCCCTGTGGCGTGGCCAACCACTTCAGCTGCTTTTTCTTCAGATATGCCAGAGCCAAACCTCTGCCATGGAGTCAGAGAGCTTCAAGTCTTGATCTGTTCACGTTTAGTGTTGTGAGCGGCAGTATGAGCAGCTGAATTAAAGATTCTTCTAAATGTCTGTAGATATTTTTAAGTAGAGTTGGATTTGGGTTGTATTAAGAGTACTAAACTGTTTATTATTAAACCTCACCAAATTTTTTTTTTTTCTTTGTTATTTGATAGCACACTTAAAAGAAAGGCTGGATGAGTATATTAAGCAGTGGAACGGCCTTGTAAAGGTATTTCGGAATGAGAGGAGAGAAGGTTTAATCCAAGCTAGGAGCATTGGAGCCCAGAAGGCTAAACTTGGACAGGTAGGAGCCAGTTCACACACAAGTCTGTCTTATTTTTCTTTTTTGGGAGTGGAGGTGGTGGTTCTATGTTCAAATAGATGTGTAGAAACCTAGTATTGTATTATCGATGTTGTTTTAAAAAGAGATTAATTCTACTCATTTAAACTTCTTTTTTTTTGTTTATAATATGAAAGCATTTCAGTGTAAATAAGCTTAATTGAATCATTGTGAGCTCATATACAGAAATGTAAATGTCTTTACTCTTTTTTTTTTTTTTTTTTTTCTTTTGAAGGTTTTGGTTTACCTTGATGCCCATTGTGAGGTGGGAATTAATTGGTATGCGCCACTTATAGCTCCTATATCTAAGGACAGGTAATGTTCTCCCATTATTTCCAGTGTCTGGCCTCTTAGGAAGAAAAAGTCACAGTAACAATCTTTACCTTTCAAACTATAGTCAATATGTTTTATATCTATATCAATATATATCTATATCAAACTATATCAATATTTGCTGTATGATTATTTTATTATCTCCCAGTGTAAAAGTTATGCAAGGAGGAAGGAAAGTAGTCAGGCAAATAAATCTCCGGATAGTTTATTTTAATAGGCATACTGAATATTTTACTTACCGTAGATTAAATATAAGACAGCTCTTGTCTTTTGCAGTGATCTGAGGGACTGTTATAAAAATGTTCTGTTCTGGCTGAATAAGGAGCCTGATTAAACAAAATAACTAAACAAAAAATGTGATTTTTTAGTAGAGGAAAAGTAGCAGTAAGTGTGTTGATTTAATGGGGGTTTAAAGCCGCCGTGATCTCAGGAGTTTTGTAACTTTCCCATCTTTGGTCTTGCAAAATGGTCTTACTTGTTTCCTCTGAAGCATTTTGGAGCCTGTCTCTGCCTCAAGCCCAGGCGCTTGCTGGGGGTCAGTGGTGGCAGCGCCTGCGCTGTGTGCGTGGGATCGGCGGCAGGTGGCAGAGCAGGGACGTCCCCAGGGGCCTCATTTCTTCCAGCTGTTGAAATGCTGTTGTTGCTGTGTGCTACCGCGCTCTTAGCTTGTGTGGTCAGGGGGTATGTGTGTTTAGGAAACCATGTGCTCGTTTAAACTCTTTAATCCCACAAAATAACTGCTTAATCCTAAAAACTAGCTGTTAACCAGTCGTACTGCCAGAACTTTCTTGAAGAGGTGGATTTTGTGTGTTTTAAAGGCTGTAACTCAGCTTCAAGACTGTATTTGGACTCGGATACTAGAGAGAAGATGGAAATGCCTGTGTGCTTCCGTTGAGCGTATGTTACTCTCTTACACGAGAAAGGCTGGTGAGAACAGGCAGCTTCGGAGGCATCCTCCAGCACCTCCCGCACAAGCAGAGGTTACATGAGCACCAGCGATGCTGAGGCGTGTGGTGCAGGAGGACGTCGCTCGGCAGCCTTCCTCCGAGCCCTGGTAGCCTGGGTGCAGCGTGCTGCTGCTTCTGCCTCACAGAAGAGCACGGCGTTAGCGTTTCTTTTCACCCCACTTTTTTTCCTATCTCAAAGGATTTGACTTAAAAAGATGGGAATGCTCAAAAGTTTGGTCAACCAGGAAACTCATTTGGAAAGTTTGGGGAGAATAACAAGATATTGTCTTTTTCTTGGTGAATATTGTATGTGATAGATCACAGTGAGGAGTATATTGCAAATCAAACAGGAAAAATTCTACTGAAGACTGCTGCTAGGAGAGCACCCGTAACATTTTTTTTATCCTGAGAGGTTGGATTTGCACGGCAGTTGAATAGGACAGAACAGTGAAAATCCATGTTTACACTAGTAAAAGCTAAGAGCTTGTCATACTTGTTGACAGCTAAGATCTGATATGAATAGAAATTACAAGAAATGATAATACTGTGAGAAACCTAGTCCTCTAAGGGCTTCTCTGTTGCTTCCAGCAGTGCTTTATTAGGAGACCCATGTCAAGAAATACACATAAAGGAAAAAGTACTGATAAACAGATTGATATATTAGCATTTCAGACCTAACTTTTCTGCTTTCAGAGCCTCTTAAAACATAAAGAAAGGACTATCTCTTTTTTATTCTAATGAGGCTTCATTTTTTAATAATATGTTTACAAGTGACTTTTCATATAAACTGCTCTATAAGCTTAATAATTAATGGTGTAAACTTCAGATTAGACAGATTACTCTTCTGAAATTGTATTTTGCTCTTTCTTTCCCTTCTATAAATGTTTCAGAACTACATGTACTGTACCTCTAATAGATTACATAGATGGGAATGATTATTCCATTGAGCCACAACAAGGTGGGGATGAAGATGGTTTTGCCAGAGGGGCCTGGGACTGGAGTTTGCTATGGAAACGAATTCCGTTAAGCCACAAGGAAAAGTCCAAACGAAAACATAAAACTGAGCCTTATCGGTAAAGCGAGCTGTTTACGTACTGTGAATCTTAATGAATAATTGTCTAAACCCTTTCGTTTTTCCCTCCCCCCCCTCTTTTCCCATGAACTACGGTCGGTGCACGTGTGCCACGCGGGTCCTTGCACATAACTGCATCTTCCTTGCCACCATCCGCCACCCTGCAGAACCACATGCACTGTGCCGCTTATAGATGTCATAGATGGCAACACTTATAAGATTGTGCCGCAAGGGGGTGGTGACGAAGATGGGTTTGCTAGAGGAGCGTGGGATTGGAGTATGCTATGGAAGAGGGTACCCTTGACCAAGCGAGAGAAGGAAAGCAGAAAGACAAAAACTGAACCGTATCGGTAATCACTAAATCACTTACCCGTTTCTGTTTATTCTGAAGTCAATATTGATCCACTAAAACTTGCATGTACTTCTAGCCTGAAAATATTCGTATTTCTAACCACAGCAGCTGCTTTGTTTAATTAGACCTGTTTGCCACAGCTGACTATTTGCTCAAAATACCTTTGCTACCTTGTATTGCCTCTCCATTCCTGCTCTTGTGTGGTTAATAGGGCGCACATTAGAATGACAGGGTTTTGTCTGGCAGAATAAAATATTGTACGACATTGTTTCCAGGGAAAACTTTATTTAGCGATGATACTTTTTTAAAAGTAATGTTGGAAAAAACAGTGCTTTTTTAACCATTTGATTTGAAATAACGAGCATGCTGCGAGTCTTTGTAATAGCCGGTAATGCATAAAATAAAATCTGTAGCCTGCTGTCATGGCTTGATGCATGCATGCAGCTCATGGATTATGCAAGTGCATCAAAAAAATCCCTTTTGTCGTATTTCTCCCACTCGCTTCATAATAGATCACATCTGACAAAGAAGCATACCGTTTAAGAATCTTGGCTAGATATTTTCTAAGGTGTCAGTATGTTTGGGGATTTTAATTTAATACACACAACATTAAAAAAAAAAAAAAAGAAAAAGACACCACCTTATTTTCTGGGAAAACTCCAATAACTTTCACAGAAGTCCCACCTTTTTCTTATGCTTTGTAAGGGGGTATGTTTTCTTCCTAGCAAACAGAAACTGGCTAGAAACCCTAGCTTAGAAACTAGGGTTTCTGGATGGCTTTTCAAGACTGGGAGACTGTGGTTCTGCTGTTTTTTATTACTTTCCCCTTCACACTTAACTAATCGTGTTACTACATTTGAAAGCAATCCTCACATCTTCAGAATCTAATGTCTTCTATTGCTTGTATATATGATTTAAACATGGTAAGAACTGATGTTGGTAATTCCCTATCCTCACTCGTGATTGTTCTCTGCTAAAATGGCAACACATGCAAGGAAGTTATGAAGCTTTGATCTGTTTTGTATACAGTATAAATAATACCATTTTCTGACAAGGCTGTCCACATTGGAACTTTAATATTTGCTTAGAGGGGGATAAACTATTTCAAACATCACTGTTGTGTTCTGTGTTTACCATACAAACAGGTCTTAAAATCCTTTAAACTGTTCCCAGAAACACAGAACACATGTTCTCAGAATGGTTTAAAAGATTACTTTATTTTTAATAATACTTCCAGAGTTACAATGCTTCTTTTAAAAAGAGACGTTCCCTGCATCTGTTTTTGTCCTGGCTGTATGCATTTTGTTGCAGCAATACCAGGGCAAGTAAGACCACGTAAAAGTCTTGCTGAAACCATAGCCAGGATTGCTTAGTTTAAAAAGAAAACAAACAAACAAACAAAACCTCAACAGCTTAAAGTGTAGAAACAAACTTTTTGTAATGTGAGAATTGCCCCAGGACTGAATCCTTCTTTCAGTAATATTATGCTTACCTCTTCATATCCTATAAAATAAACTACTGACCTTATGTGGATTTTACTGTGTTCTTTAACACACTTGACAGCACATTGGAGGCCAAGACTGAAACTTCAGCATCTGAGGCCTCTACACTTGCCAAGTCTTTATGGTGCTGAGGAAAACCAAAAATGCAGGAAAGCCACAGGGCTGTGCTATGCAACAGGCTTCTCCCTGCTGTGCTCGCTGGCTTCCTACCCTTTGAGCCCCTGTGATGCAGAAGCAGCGTTGGAGGAAAATACAGTAGGCAGACAAGTAGAGGGGACATTTAGGAGTAACTCGGCATCTGGTCAGGTGATTTGGAAAGCAACTAAAGTGATAACCATTACACTTCACTCAGCAGATAGACCCAGCAGCTCTGTTTTTGTTGTTGCCCTGCCCCTGCTATGCGGAGGGGTTATATGTTAACCCTACGGGTTACTTTTTCTTAAGCAGTTCTCCTCCAGACATTCGTGTGCAGAAGGGAAATAAATAATCATTGCTGTTAAAAGGAGGACCACTAAGTTAAAAATCTAATGGAATGAAGAGCCTGAATAGTGCTAGAATGACCCATTTCTCAGTAATTTGTTCTTGAAGGAGTATTTCACTTGTGTCTTACTTGATTCACCAGAGTGATCTGGACTCTTGGATCCTTCTCCTTTCAGTGCTGCAGATCATCTGAAGTCGGAAAGAATCAACTTTTTCCTTACCAGCTTTTTTTTTTTTTTCAATTGCCGACTTAGTAGGGATGCCAGCTTGTATCCATTAAGATTTTTATATATTTATTGATCCTGAGGTGAAAAATGCTTGGTATGTGTGCTGGAAATGGCTTAACATGCCCTACTCTCTATTTCAGTGTGAGCAAGCTACCAAAGAATTTTGGTTAGACCCATTCTGCAAAAATGCTCTAATCCAAACCACCACATCTTTTTGACACATTAAAACTTGCTAATTGCACCTTGGCATGCATGGAGGGATTTACAAAGCCATTTAAACTAAACCAAAATGAAAACCGTGTACAACTTGATCGAGGCCTTCTTAAAATTTTCACTGAGTATAATGAAAAGTGTCTCATATGGCAGTGGTAGAAAAAGAGCCAGAGGGAGAAGATAGAATGGTATGGTTTAGCGGGAAAAACTTTGTTGCTTGTTTAATAGACAATACGTTTCAATGTGGCAGCTCCTCAGAATGTAAACCTAAGTCTGCTATGCAGTCTTATGTGTTATCTGAAAAACTTTAACAACTTTTAAAAGAGAAACATCTTGTCAGACTGATTCTTACCTTTATTTTAATAGAAGCATGCTGGCTGGCTGAATGGATAATTCCAACCAAAATTTTGTGTAATTAAATTTAAAAAAAAAAACAAAACACCACAACATAGTAAAAACTGGGACTTCGCTAGAAATTATACAGTTGTCACTTCAGAAAATTGCTGGAAGCTGATGACAAAGCTTTATGATTTTTCAGTGTATTGCTATTTATCTAATCTTTATTATATGTTAACAGTGAATTGCTTCCTTAATTAATGCTTTCTCTGAGTATTATCATATCCTTTTGGCAGAAGGAGTTACACTGTCTTACTCTTTCAGGTCCCCTGCAATGGCTGGTGGATTGTTTGCCATTGAACGTGATTTCTTCTTTGAACTGGGTCTCTATGATCCAGGGCTTCAAATTTGGGGTGGTGAAAATTTTGAAATCTCTTACAAGGTAACACCAAAAATCAAAAACTAATTCAGTTTAGTAGATCTTTTTTCTGTAAATACTTCTGTTTGGCATTCAGACAGACCTGCCTCTGCTTTGCACTACCTCTTGCCTCGTGAAGCCCAGAAGGTTTTGTTGTGAGGAGATGTTATGGCAGAGATGTGTGTCCTCAATGTTTCCTTGTGGGCTTTGGGGCAGAAGTCTTCAGAGAGGTGGCCTAGTGCTGAGACCCAAATGCTGAGTAATCTAGATTTTGTTAATGATTTGGGATCACACACACCCCTAAATACCTAATCTGAAAACAGACTGACAGATTTCGGGGGCGGGGAGGGGGGAGCTGAGTGCTCTTATGGTGAGTATAGAAAAATTTGTTTCTAATGAAAGTGATTATAGAGAACAAGTAGCATTCAGTTTATGCATGGATGCCGGTAAAGTATATAATGATGCAACAAAAAGTAATCTGTGCTGGTTTCCTCCTCCCTACCATTTTTAGGGGTAAATAATGATGTTGTATACTTTTCAAAATTTCAAGAACTTCTTTACAAGAGAAGTCTTCATAATTGAAATGCTAACTGCATAATTCATAATCACTGCAAAAGATTATATTTTCACTCCTAGGCACATGCATGCTCTTCAGTTAGCAGGAAGTGTAAGATGATAATCATTAGCTTCTTGTAGCTTCAGTGTTCATAATGACACAAGTGGCAGACAGCAGGAATCTGTCCCAATTAACAAACAAAAGTGGAGACATCTAATACCCTCAGTAGCGATCTGTGAAATCGTAGCTGAATTTTACTAAAGGTACATTCAGAGCTCCCCTAGCTACTCTTGCTCTTCATGGTTTTGAGGAGAGCTCCAAGTGCACTTGCTCAGCTGTAAATCCATATGCAAAAGGTAGTTATTAAGGATGTTACACATACAGGGTCTTTATCCTTCTAATTCTCCATCTTGCTTGGAGCTAAATCATGATTGAAATTACATACAGTAGTTTTGTAATTGAAGTGCTGATTATGTAGAGACCTGCAAATTGGTTTCATGTAGATCACAACTAATCTGAAGAACTAAACAACATTTATCAGTCTTGAATGCTGACTGCTAGATAGCAAATATAATGGCCTTGCATATCTGAGGGGGTTTTGTGATGAAAATTAAGAAAATTAATATGATGATGCAGTGAAGGCAGTAAACTATTCTGCCTATCTTTCCTAATACTGTTAAATCATATTTTTAATCTGGAATTCAGACTAATTTGGAACATTCCCAAAGTTAGCTTGAATTTCGATTTGATGCTACATTTCAAACTTGTCAAAACTAGGAGCAACTAAATTCAGATTTAGGTATGTTTTTCTTTTCCCCATAAATGCATTATCCAAGGATGTGTGGGAGGGAGTGAATTTCAGAATGGTAGTATGTTTTACCCATTTTTTTATTTTCAGCTACTATAGTTAGAGAAAAATCTGTTTGTACTTGGAACAATGGGTTACCAAAGACATCCTTATCTCCTCCTAGTCTTTATTAAGAAAAACTTCAATGTGATGGGCATCTAACCAAAACCCATCTTAGTGATGGTATGTGAATTGCTTTAATAAAATCAAAATATTATTAATTCTGTCATAATAAAAATTACCCAGTCCCAGATTTTGTGCACTGATTCATTACTGTTATTTTAAAATAGCAATGAAATGAGATGGCAAACTTTTTTAAAAAGCTTTTTTTAAAAGTAATTTAGTTGAGTAATTTCATGGCTGAGTTGAAGATGTACTCAATACAGCCTTTCATTTCAGAGACCTGTTATGTTATACTTGCATCTGAAGCGAAAATATTTAAATACATCGCACAGTTGGTATAGTAAGAAAAATAGTTGACGTTTCTCCCATAATTTCGTTATCTATTTATCTGTCTTAAATTCCTGTGCATATATATTAATAATGCCTTTGCTTTAACTTGTAGATCTGGCAGTGTGGGGGAAAACTGTTGTTTGTTCCCTGTTCTCGTGTTGGACACATCTATCGTCTCCAGGGTTGGCAAGGAAATCCACCCCCTGTGTACGTTGGGTCTTCTCCTACATTAAAGGTACTGTTTTGCTGCAACCTTGAAGGTGGTTTTTGATTTTAGATAACAAGAGTTTAAGATAAACCTATTTAAATTATTAGTAGCAATTTAGAGAACACTTCATCCAAAGCTATTCAGTGTCTAAAGTAAAGATGGTCATCCCCACGGGAAGGAAATCTTTGTGCCAATCCCACTGTTACAAAGAGTAGAGATTCCTGGAACCCATCTTCTCACTCCACCCTGCCCCACCTTTGAGGTACAAACCACGTTTCCTATTACCATCAGCACCCCAAGCCTTTGCTGTGCTATGCCCAACTGAAGTAAGAACAAATCTAGTCACTCCTGGAGATGATGATCATGGGTTTGAAATCACCCTTTGGTGATTCTAGGCTGAGGTAGCGAACGCTGTAATGTAGCATCTCTCAGACCTTTGTGGCTGCATTTGTTAATTAAGAAGCAGTGCATGACACCTGGGGAAATGGCGTGCTCTGCACTTCATTGTAAAGGTTGGTAACTCCACAGGCACCTTGCAGGTTCAGAAGTGTTGCTTAAGCCGTGGTATTAGAAGTAGACATCACCTCAAGAAAAGAGTGAGCCAGTTGCCTATATCTGAAGAGAAAATTTGAATCAAGAAAAACTGTTTCATACAAGTTTGCACCTACCAGCAGGAAGAGAGACAAGCCTCCTGTTAAGATTTCCTATTGCCTAGTTTAAGCTTTCTCTTGTGCAGTGTTTTGGCATTGGTAAATCCCATTCCCAAAGACACAGTTCTTTGTAAATTCCAATCGCAGAGCCATCTTCCTAGACGTTACCTGTGACAATGACTACTGGTAGGGTTACAGAGTATGGCTTGAGCCAAGCTAGCGGTTGGTTCAGTTGGAAAGGGAATGTCCCAGCCTAGCTTAATGGTAGAAAACTAACCTGACACCCTGAAAAAAAAAAAAGCCTCTATTAGTAATGTGAATTGATTAACATTTTGATCAAACAAGAACCAGGACCAGTGCAAGGGAGAGTAGGGGCAAGTGGGCATAGCTGAGAGTAGAGACAGAGCAATGGGAGACCGGTATAGCAAATGGTAGCTCCATTGCTCAATGCAGGCAAGGTGTTTATTTGCCTTGTCTGAAATTATAAAAACCATTTCACTCTTCTGAAAAGCTGATCAAAAATATTTACTGCATATCTAAATGCCTTACATGAGTCTGCTCGTCTGCTTACTGAATACAACGAAACACTGCTGAGTGTTCTTAAATATTAAGATATTAAGTTGTTTCTCTGTACAAGGCAGGATGTAGGAGTAGGTTTCTCCTTCTTCAGGCACTGTCCTATCCCCATAGTAAATGTGCTTTTTTATAGCTTTGTTCAATTTATGCTGGATGTGGATTAAAGTAAAGCTCACAATAATTTGTGCCTGTAGTCAGATCTATTAAGACTGTTTTAACACCAGGTCATTAATGCTAGCAGAACCATACAAAGTGAGGTGTGCATCTAGAACTTGTACAGGTAATATAGAGACAAGAGCCATCAGAGAGACTGAGAAGAAGGATGTGATGGAGAGGTTTGTTCACCAGGCGACCTATCCATTTTTTCCCCTTCTCCAAGCAGCAATAAACTACTTTACTTAAGAAGATAAAAACTCCTTGTTGTGTCATAGCTGACCCATTTAAGACTTAGTTTTTTCACCCTTAGTGGACTAATGCATATCATTAAAACTGTAGAAGGTGAATAGAAACTCTAAATTGCAGTTCTTGTATACAGCAAATGATTGCAACATTTTATTGCACCCATAACTGAAGAGTCTTTATGTTCAAATAAACATTCTCTAAGCTTGGAAAAAGACTTTGTACTTTCATTAAGCAAGCCAGTTTATTTTGCTGGCTTCAGTCCTAAACTGTCATTTGAAAATAATATGCGTGTGTCTTGTATAATCTGTTGAAGGTGACAAATTATTAGTGCTATATAAAAATTTCATGCTGCCACTTTTTAAGATGGGAAATCCTTAAATTTCTGGAATTAACATGCAGTTGCATGTGACCTGTTGTGTGTGCTTTGAGGCTGCAGCAATGTCGTTGTTCTTCACAGAACTATGTCAGAGTTGTAGAAGTGTGGTGGGACGAATACAAAGATTACTTTTATGCCAGTCGGCCGGAGACAAAAGCACTACCCTATGGAGATATATCTGAGCTGAAAAAATTCCGTGAAGATCACAACTGCAAAAGTTTTAAGTGGTTTATGGAAGAAATAGCATATGATATAACTTCATATTATCCCTTACCACCTAAAAATGTGGACTGGGGAGAGGTAAGTAGAGCATATAATCTGTATTTATTTTAGGAGCTTTTTTTTAAAATTGGGAATTCAAAAGGAAGCAATTGTTACTTGACATCAATCTGAGAACAGGCTCTTTGATTACTGGTATACTATGGTGTATGATACTAGCCAGAGAGCTATAGAGATTATAATCCTAGGAAAATAATTTTATATATATTCTAAGAGGT
>JAVJGG010000054.1:1184444-1204296 GCA_035590195.1 Aviceda cuculoides | reverse complement strand
TTTTTTTTTTTTTTTTTTTTTTTTTTTTTTAATTAGCTTCATAGGTCCTTGAAGGATAATTTTATCTCTAGCCTTGTCTTCTGTTATGTCTAAAGCTTTTGTTTCCTTAATGGGAATTTAGGTCTTTTAAAAGAAAAAACGCGAATCCTGTGTGTGTAGGAGTATTGTCAAAGATTAATAGGTGAAAATCTTTTTCTGTGAAGGCCTAGAGAATAGATCGTGAAATCCAGGTGGAGTACATTCTGCCTACGTTTGCTAGCCTGGGACATACTCATACAGTTACAGCCTCAGTACATCCCTTATCTGCATGTGATAACTTGATGTGATTCCTTAACAGTCATTTCCAGCATTATTGTATATCAGTATGACTTTATGCTAAATTAGGAATGTGGTTACAAATCTGGCGTTTTGGTGTGGTTGACAGAGAGACAGCATGTTGCCAGATGAACGCAGGACACTTCACCGAACCCTGCCTGTTTCATTCTGGCATCTAGCCCACACCCTGAGGAGCTTTTGCTGCAGGTCTCCTGCCTGCTTTCAGTTGGTTTGTTGGCTTCTTTTTTTTCCCTTTTCAGTTGGTTCCCGCCTTGCCCTGTCTCTGCTATTAATTTCACTTTTGCAGATCATGGAGGCAAAATCAGAAAATCATCTCACTAGCAGAGAAGGACTCCTGTGTCCCAGCAAATTTAGCAACCTTCTTTCCCAAGAAATGATGGACCCATTTTTGTAACGTCAAAAAAGCATCAGAAGTACAGATCTGTGCTGTTTCCTGTGGTCAAGAAAGTGCCGTCTCTAGTTTCTCTGAGGAATTAGTGATACAGACTGTGTGCGTGGTGGAAGAGGGTACAAATAATCTTGGATCTGAGGGACCAGCTGAACAATGCCACCTTTATTTCTTACCTAAAAGCTAGCACAAAGCATCAGTTACTACATTAGCCTTAGACCTCCTTTTGAAATGACATAAAGGGTTAGGAAGGCTCATTATGTTACTATTCACTGAGGTGAAGGTATCTGAAGAGAATAAAATAATAATGGCCACCTTGTGGGAAATCATCCCTGGTAAAAGCGAGTGGCTCTGGTGAAGTAACAGGAAAGTCGGAAGTTCAGAGACTTCTCTGAAGTTTTCTTCAATTCTTCTTTGCTGGCTGCTAGTTATCCTCCATCTGAGAAATCCACCATCCCATGCCCCCCATTTGTAACACCACACTAATTGCATTTCCAAACTGTCGGGAATGAAAGTGTGGGGTTCGTCTTCCTTAACACTCTCTCTGGAAGTTAGGTCTAAGCTTAGTCCTCCAGATTTTCTCTACCGTCACAAAAAAAAGGAGGCTCTGGCAAAGAAAATAGGTCTGGAAAGAATGTTATTGGTGTCATAAAGTCTTTGTAAAGTTGTTTGTTGGCCCTTCTGAGAAGGGAATGGGGTAATCAGCAGTTGAGGCATGCTTTCTGACAGGAATTTTGTTCTTTATCCCTGTGCCTGTGCCTGCCCCTCATCAATTTTACCTCTTTTTTTCCATGTAATTGCTGCTGCAGGAGGTACATCTGAGCAGCCGGGTCAGTGGGCTGTGCCTGGCTGCAGTTAATAACTGCTGTGCATAACTTCTCTGCATCCCATTTCTCTCATCCACAAGATGAGAGCAACTTAGCTGAGCTCCTGCTTTAGTTATGAAGACCTGGGAGACTGAACATGCTTTGATAGGAGATTGAATAAATTAAAATACTTGAAAGTATTACATTTCGGTGTCATTAATTTGGAACTGAGCTTTGCAACTCTAGCTCTATCAGTGTACTCTAACTCACTAAGAGCCTGCAAATTAGCATGGGCAGCTTGAAGCTCCATCTCCCAGAACAGTTAACATCAGAATTTAAATTTCATGCACAGGTTTGTCTCATCTCTCTCTGTCAGATATCTGTCTCTGGTTTGAAAGATAAGTGGGAGTTTTCTGAACTCCTTCATGCTTATTTTTTCCTTGAGACTAACTTAGAGTGCAAAACCTCTTTTCCAGATCAGAGGCTTTGAAACCGCTTACTGCATCGATAGCATGGGGCACACCAATGGTGGCTTCGTTGAGCTTGGGCCATGCCACAGAATGGGAGGAAATCAGGTAAGGAGCCTGGAGGCAAGTCTGAAGGAGAATCGCTTGCTGCGGATGGCAACAGGCTGGTTTTCTGTTAAGCCTGTACGTAAAGTCACTTAAGTGCCAGCTACAAAGGTGGGAGCTAGGGATTTTCCATAAGCATACTGACATTGCTAAAATATGGGAATCTGAAAGTATCATTTCAAACACAAAGAGTACAAAATTGAAGGCAAATTCATAATCTCTTTTTCAGTGAAACGGGTACGTGAGGATGCAAGAACTGTGTTTTAAAGCAACCGTATCACTGAATTAGAATAACTGCAGCTCTTAGCATTGCTGCTGATTCATCATTTATCTTCACTTAATAATTAATCCTTCAGGAAACAACCCCTTACTTGCTTTGGCTCAATTATTTCACAAAGTTGTTTTGCTATAATGAAAGTATGAAACACTTTTGTGCAGTAACTCGTCTTCCACCACAGAAGATAAGAAATTGAATACAAATTTCTTGCTGCTTCGTTTACGAATTAATTGGCAGAACATAATTACTAATAGATGGTTGCAATCCAGGCTGCTATCGTGTTTGACCTGTATCTTCACAAACCTACCTACACTACCACACAAACATGCTGTTCTGTCTTTACATCTCCTTTTTCGGTCGGAAAACTTTTCTTTTGAAGTCCTTGTTTACGCTGATATAGACTTGAACCAGGCAAGTTTTTTCACGGCAGTCTTGAAATCACGTGCAGGATGATGCTTTTAAAAATCATATTTGTGTTAGCTCTTGGTAGCCCCTGGAAATGTCTCTTTTGATACTTAATTAAAAAGTTCCCTAAACTACTTTTTCTGTATATGTTACCCCAAAAAATCCTTCACAATTACTTCATAAGAAGTCGCTAGGACAGCTAACATATCTGGGTGCATTAGTTTGATTTCCTCCATGGGTAAAATGCTGAAGTTTTACTGTCTTCACATGAAATTACTGTCCAGGACCAAGGACTTGCTACCAGACCTTTAGGAAGATAGTGGATTGTTTGGCCATCAAATCATACAAAGGCTTTTAATCAAACACTTTCAGAAGTCTCCCAAATAGGAATCCCTTTATTCTTATCATTTTTGTCTTGCTAGCGAAGTTTCTTAGCCTTCTAAATCCTACAGGAAAGTTATCCGTGAAATTGAGTGTCGTGATAGTAAAAGTGCATTACATCATGTAAAACAACCCTTCTGAAAGATAGGTGTAATCACACCAGAGAATGTTTTGAACGGTGCAATTTTGTTGGTATTTTCAGTGTTTCTAAAATTCTCATTATTTTGAGTCAACTCTTAAAAAGGTGGCTTTTTTTTTTTTTCCTGTTAGCTTTTCCGAATCAATGAAGCTAATCAACTCATGCAGTATGATCAGTGCTTAACTAAAGGACCGGATGGATCCAAAATTATGATTACACACTGTAATCAGAATGAATATAAGGATTGGCAATACTTCAAGGTATGTAACAGATATATAGCGGAAAAGAAATTAGAATTTGCATCCTGGTTTTTTGCACCTTTTAAAAATTATTTTATGTATATCTGAAAATAAAGATCTACAACAAGGTTAACTGAACCAAGTAGAATAAATTGTTGATTGCACATTCTTGGAAATCCATGCTTGCCAGGAAAACTTCCTCTAGGGAGAGATGCTTTTGCTAGTGGTTCTAGTTGCTGTCTTCTGTAGCAGAATCTTTAAGGAAAATCTCATGAAACTACACGTGCTGCCAGAGGTATGTTAGGAGTTAGCACTTGTCTCAGAGGAAGCAAAGAGGATGTCCACTACCAGTGACAGAGTTTCTAAAAGCTTTTAGTGTCATCACTCTGTCTACTTGTATGCTTTCCGTGAAGAAATTTTCTTTATCTAATGTACACTGTGAGAAGATTACTTAAATGCTGATGTGCATTTAGCAGCTAGGGTCAATATTAAGTCTAATTTTGGGAGGTCTGAATTGAAGTGTTGCTCTGTTTAAAGACACAAGATCTTTTTAAGCCTACGTAGGAATAGGTAAACATAGCGTTACTCTGCCTTTTTGTGTTGTCTTTGCCTTCTTCCGTATTTCTTTTTCCTGTTCATTAGCTGTTTGCTAATAATATGTTCCGTTGTGAATTCTGGGTGTGGTGCCATTATAATGCTATTGCAAAATCTGTGAATTTTTAATAAAGACTTGGAATGTTGGCCTATACACCTGAGGGCTGCTACAGTCTATTTAGTCACTACATCTCTAAGTCCTCACTAGCTTTTAAAGTGCTACTTTAAAAAATGTCTAAGGTTTGTCTCTTAAAAAAATGAGACCAAATAGTCTAAGGGTGACGTTATCCTTGGATATAGTCAGACATAACTTGGTTTTGTGTCTAAGAAGCTATTCTGTGTCGGATTTTTCTTCAGTCTATCTAGTATATTACATATTTATTCATCCATTAGCTGGTTATCTGGATTGTGTTTGCCTGAAAGATGTAGGCAATGTTTGAGCACAGCGAAATCTGTTTGTTATCCTTTAAGCCACTCCACGTTTTCTGGTATTTGCATAGAGCTAGGGAATACCACGAACCGTAACGGATTTCCACCCAGCTTTCTTGTGCCATATAGAGAGACAAAATTCTTTAAATCTGAAATTTAAAAATCAATAAGCAGAGTTTCAGTGCCTGCCAATTTCTGCTTTAATATTGGAATAATATATAGCACTTGTTAACTCTCCAGCCATTCTGGTGTGTCCCAGCATGTTACTTGGCTCTTCTCTAAGCATTTCTTTCATGCAAGAAGATCCATTTCCTCCACAGTGGTACCAAGTTGTGTAATTGTTTGCTTATTACCGCAAGTTATAAGGAAGCCCAGTAGGCACGGTCTGGGCTGTAGAACAAAACACTGACTGGCTTCCAGAAGGAAAAAAAAACAAAGGGAGGGGGGTGAAAGCGAAAGGACCACCAAGGGTGTGTAAGCAAGCAAATACTAGAAATTTGGCACACTCCACTGTGCAGTACAGAGGGTATGACCGTTTCTTCTAATGAGGACGGTGTAAGGAGTGAAATGCTTATGAACCGCTGAAAAATGTTGCGGCCTTTTGTAAATGAAAGCTGCCGGCAGATTTTATCAGGTTGGTCGGTTGGTTGTTTCTGGAATAAACACTTGGGTGCCAGTTTGCTGAGCGTAACATCTGTGCCGCATGAGCGCTGAGCAGTAGCAGGGCTTCAGCGCCCATAAGCAAACATCCAGAAGGGGGCTGGGGGTGGTCTGCCTATTGCTTTCGTCCAGACCTCTGTTCACCTCTCCAAGTAGAGGACCCCCATGTCAGGAGCAGCTATCAAGCCGAGCCAACATTTGGACACGCAGACGGGGTGAGGGAGAGGGTCCCGGTGCCAGTGCCAGTGCCAGGGCTGCAGAGCCCCGGCCTGGCCGCAGGTTCGCTTCTGCTCCGTTGCTCTCCTCGCTACATGCAAGCGGTCAGGGCTGCGTCTGCCGCAGGGTCAGCGAGCGGGAGAGGAGCCGCAGGCCGCTCTGCAAACGCATGAGGCTTGGGCATGGCAGCACGGGGCGGGTGGAAGGAGCCAAACCTGCGAGTCTCAGCCTGAACGGGCCGGGCACGGTAGGTCTGCAGTTTCTTAGGCAGCCTCCTGTTGCTCTGGAGGCCAGACTTGCTCTCGTACCCTCTTGTCTTCCTTCTACCAGCCAAACAGGGAGCAAAGTTAGTTGGTTTTTTGTTGTTTTCCCCAGTGTGGTTAATGGTGGTGGTGTGCAGTTGCTTTATGTGAGGGCTAACCAAAGGAGGATCTGCCCAGTGAAGTCAGTTCTCATAGAGCTGTCCTCAAAAATTAGTCTTTTGGTTTGGTTACAGGATGGATGAAAAGGCTTGGAAGCACTTTAGACACAGTCCTGCTCATTTTCTTAGCAGTTTGTTGCCTAAGAGAAATGGGAGGCGTCTCAAGTGGACCTACACGTATCAAACGTTTCATAATATGAATGGCTGTGAAGGTCTAGGTTTAACAGATAGTAAAATGAGTATAGAACTGATCTGTTCTGGGTCCCTGAAACCTAGTTTTGTAAACAGCTATATTGCAGTTGTGAAGAAAATGTTTTTAAAAAAACAAAACAAAAACAAACAAACAAAAAAAAAAAAAAACCAAACACACATGGTTCCTGATGGTTTTGTTTTCCAGAATCTGCACAGATTTACTCACATTCCATCAGGGAAGTGCTTGGATCGCTCCGAAGTCCTCCATCAAGTTTTCATTTCAGAGTGTGACTCCAGTAAAGCAACGCAAAAATGGGAAATGAACAACATCCTTAGTGTGTAGACAAACAAAACCTACCTACTGACAACATTAATTTGTACAGGACTGAAAATAGCCTGAAAACTGCTGCAATTATTAACTTTGTACAGCTGCGAGCCTCCTGGCTTGGATGAAGGACATAGAGGAACTGTGATTATTACAATAACATTATCATCTGCAGTTAATGTTTACAAAACTGCTTTACCTTAAACTCTGTAGATGTTTACATCTTTTTGTTTTAAGATGTTAGTAAATTAATGTGCTGTTAGCTATGTTTCATAGGAACATAGTTAAAAGCGTTGTCGTCTTCTTTGGGATTACACTCAGGGGTCTGAAGGCAGTTTTTTTACACACACTTGAAAAGGTTGGAGTAACCAGATTTTCACAGAACTTGGTGATTATCAACCTGTTGTATATTTTTATTTAATTTTACATCTTACTAAGCACTGCCACAGGTTATTAGCCAGGGTGGCCTTCTCTCACAGTCATGCTGCTTTTTTGGAAGGTAAATTTCAACATATTTAGTGCCTCTTTCATTTCTCTCATTCACAAGAAAAGCATTTGTTGGAAATTATACAGTGGATTTTTCTGAGCTGTCACCAGGGGTAGGGACCAACCGTACTACCCTGTGTAATTATTGTGTTACCGAAGACAAATTTCTGTTGCCAGTTCAGCTGCTCTATTTCAACTGTACGCTTTGTACGGTGCAAGGAAGAGCTCGATGTCGAGTTTAGTGCTAATGTGGTGGTACATTTGGATGGAAGTAAGCACCCTCGCGATTCCAGTTAAAAATTTATAAGCACTAACTTGCTTGTTTAAACCATGCCTTACATAAAAATAATTTTAAAAATAAATAAAATAAAGCTGCACAATTATGTAAAACTTAGAAAGAATCCAATGCTTCATTTATATTGTTATTTTAAATGGAAATCACTGAAGAGGTGAACTAAAACTTTTAATTAGGAAAAAACATCCAGCTTCTTAACACATCTGTGTAATTCCTTACAAGGACATCTGTCAACTAGTTTGGATGCCAGATTTAAATTTGAAAAGAGAAATGGAAATCCTGAAACCACATTTATTCATACTAATTTTCTTCTTATTTTTGTCATTGGAAACTTCTCCTGAGGGATTACAAACACAAAATACAACCGCTTGGTGCTATAGTGTACAGAATAGAATGTGAAGAAGTTTCTAAAAATGTTCTGGAAAGGAGTTGATGCGAGCCCTTAGGAGTATAAATTTTTACTCTGAGTGAACAGAGAGGCGGAGGAGAAATGACTTGTCCTCACTTCCTTATTCCAGATTTTGTGACTGTTAAACGTTGACATCAGTGTACTGATTTCGTAAGAGTTATGCCTATAACATGTCACACTATTAAATATGACTAAATACTTCCCTGAAATCTAGAATAGCATTGCATGCAGCTTCCATTGATGTTAACAAGGGTTATGTATCATATTTGGTGACAGAGTTTGATCTTCACAGGGCTGTCTGCACTATCTATTAGTTTGGGATCTTTCCTAGTTTCTTTAAACTTCTCATCTATCCTTTCAGAGCTATGAAAAATAGAAAATAAAGGAGGGTGAAACTGGAAAAAAGGAAAATAAGGGTGTGTGCCGGTACTTGTTCCTTGTGTGTATGAAAACTGACTCCATTTTTGTGTGTTGGGTAGATTAATTTAATCATACGACTATGCATAAGAGAAAGAATGGTGGCACATAATAAATGGTGTGGGTGTGCATTTTAAATGGGTATTTTGTGCAATTCATTGAAAGCTGATGCTGTATGTGAATATGAATCTGTATGTGAGACTGAAACCTTACAAAACATGAGATCGTAAGAAGCTGTTGCTGTAATGACTTTTTCCTACTATAGCTGGCTTGGAAAAAAATAATTCCCATATTCTTGCTTTGTAAGTTGATGATAATATCACTATGCATTTCTACATATTTTATAAATTTGATTTATGCAGATTTTGATACACTGTATGTTTCTGTAGAAATTGTATAAATCTTTAAAAAATTTATTAGGGATAAATCTGGGAAACCTATGTATATCTTACTTATGGGTTGCTGGTTTTTTAGGTGAAGTAAATAAAATATTTGAATTTTTGGGTTTACTATACTTTTACAGAGTGAAAATGGATTATTATCTTTATAGAAACCCCATATCTCACAATCTAGACAACTTCAGTGTTACAAACTTACAAATATTAAAAGTGTTTTATTTTACTTTTTATCTAGGTACTTTTTGTCTCATCCGTGGGGACTCAGGTTTTTTTTCAGTGAAATGAAATGAAATTCCCACTGAGAGTTGCCACGTGGACACATTTGGATTTTTGTATCACCTGCCCTGATCTAATTAGATTTAATATGCTAATAGAAAATTTAACTTGAGAATGATTTCCGAAGTGGAACCAGAGGTCAGGATTAGTTGGTAGTGTTTTGACTCCATATTTTATCTTAGTCCGTTTATGTTTCCACCAACAAACATGTTTCGAACAAACATTTTTTTTTTCCTGAGAAGGTTTCTTAGCAAAAGAGTATGCAATTAAATTGGGACATGGAAGACACAAGTTCTGGCCTAAGAGCAAACCTAAATGCTGAAATCTACAGTACTTTACAGATGAGATTCTTGTTTCCCAGCCACATCTGTCAGTGCACTTTTGTGTATTCAGATTTCAAAAGGCTTCTTTGGCAAAACCCTAGGGGTATAGCAGCAGCCGGTTCATGTAGGGAATACCCTTTCATGTAGAGAAACAGGGATTGATAGGAAAGAGGGGACATCGTTCTTCATTACCAGAGATCCTAGCACCAGGAGAACTGACAGCACCCTTTGGGCAGTACCAAAGATGCTGTCCCCATTGATGGCATCGTAGAATTAATTCATCCTCTTTCCCTAATGTCAGTGAATCTCTTTTACTACTGTCTGCTTCTTCTGCACAGTCTGCCTCCAAATTGCAGTCCCTAAAGCCAGAAGTTAACAACTTACTATTCTGAAACTAGACCAAGAAGCCTGAGATCTATTACACTATGCCAGGGATGTAAAAATTTCATGTTTATCCCTGGTCTGTGAGACTTTTCGCAAGAAAAGAAAAAACATACCACTGCCTATAAAACCACAAAAGGTGCTTTGGGAGATTTCGCTGTGTATCAAGCACAACTTTCCCTATCTATAGTTTAAAAAAGATCAAATTATGCAAGTTCCATGGAGACATAGGAATAAGGAGGAGAATTTCAGAACATGCAGAAGAAATTAACTATACCATTGAACACAAACTGTTTTTTTGTAAAAGCATTTCTTGTTTGTTCCCTGCTGGTGAGCTTAGATCCATTAATTGTAATCGGTGAAAAGAAACAACTCAGGAGAAACAAGTTAGTAGCGTTTCTGTTTCTGGTTGTTTTTCTCCTTGCTAGAAAAGGCATGGGTGTACTAGGTCTTGCTGTGTTCTGAAATCCTTTCTTGCTGTTTTCTGAAATCTTAAGTTGCTTACATTTATGACAGTAATCCTTGAGAAGTGTCAGTGGTTATCTTCCAGGGTAATATTTACTTTCTGGGAACATGAGAAGCAGTTGCCAGCATTTAGTCCTCTGGTTGTTGTCTTTACTTACCCTGCAACCCTCCTCTGAACTCTTGTAGCGTTGGAGTAGTAAGTTGTGTAGTTTGGCTGGCACTGTATAGGAGGACTCCTTACGTACAATAAGTCTAGGTAGAAAAAGTGATAGCCTATCAAAAAATGTAGGTGAGTTTGCCTCCCTTTGGGTTTAAAAAAAAAAAAAAAAAAAAAGTACATGAACTGTGAGTGACCCCCGAAGACTGAAGCCCCTTGGGCCCTCCTTTCGCTGTGGGGAGCCTCTGGTCATCTTCCCTCACCCGCTGCTGCCACAAGTATTTGTCCGTGTGTGCTGCCTCGCTCATCACATCCTCAGCTACGTTAACCCGCATGGAGCACTGCAAAAGTGGGAAGAGGTGTTTGTGTGGATTGTGCATCTTGGTAACCCAGTTAATGGTTAGTATCCTTTGGTTTTTAAATCAAAAACCTAGTCCGTTCTTTACACTGAGAAACAAATTAAGTATTCTCCATTACCATGTTACATGGGTCCCGGTAAAAGAAAAAATAAGCTGTCTGCACGGCCCTCAGGGTTTTTATCACGTTGCACTGCTCTGTGGCTGTGTGGATGGAGGCTCTTCAGCAAGGCAGTGGAATAGCTTATGGTCTGACAGATCTTAACTGACTGATGAAAAATGCACGTACCTTCAGTTAACAGGTCGACAAAGGTGGCAAGGATCAAAGCCTGTAAGGAAAAGTTAGAGTTGTTCGAACACCAGGATGAAAAGGTATGTTTGCATGTTAGATCCCTTCTTTTTCTCACTAATAGACTTCACTGAAGAGAAATGCGATTGCTTGAGGGACAAGAACCGTGCTCCATCCAAAGTGGCATGTAGGTAAAGCAGGGCTGAGGGCCAGGTGGGTCCTGCAGGTCTCATGAATGCGATCGTTCAATGTGAAAGCAGAACTGCCTCCAGTGGGCTGCCAGTTCAAACAACTTGGCAGTGTTTCTTGTGCAAGAGTAATGTCTCCTGCACAAGAAAGGAGCAGAAAGGTGGGAGAAGCAGCATAGCACTAACTCCTATTAAATCAAAAGCTCTAAGCTCTGACATGTGCATGATGGCCACAGCAGCCCTCTGGCTGAGCATCCCACGGGTCCTGAAAGGGGAAGGGAAAATGAACAGAGAGATGTTATTTTGCTTTCCTGGAAAAGGCTGCTGGTGGCAGTATGTGTCAGTCAAAAAGGTGGCATGCCCAGAGAGTTGTTAAAGCACAGTCTTCAAATGAAATGAAGAAGTCCTGCTTGGAATAGGCTTTCTGAATCACTTGAAGGCACTATAGTGGAAATAGGAATCAAAATACAACCTTTTCCCTTTAAATCTGTGGAAGGATTTCCCCAGGAAAATAGTGTAGGCCAGTGTCTTTGAACAAGCCCTGACATGAAACGGTGGTGGATCTTTTGAGTATGAAGTCCTCTGGATCTTCTGTATGTGGGTGCATGTTCCCTGAGTTAGGCCTGTCACAAAGATACGGCATTAGCACTTACGGGTAACGAACATGGGCCAGAGCCATGAAGACTTGTACCTGCATTTTGGAGGGCTGCTGGGCGAAAAGGTGCCCTCTGCAAGCTGTGCCCCCGCACAGCCAGGGATCTCATCCCGCGGGAGAAGCACCCTGTCATTCTGGGGTACGCTCAGGAGACCCTCAGCCCCACCTGGCGATGGATGCCTTGCTAGCCGAAGCCTGCAGGATGGCTCAGCTGCCATCGGCGGCCATCAGCCCTCGTGCTGGCCTCCCCAAGGCCATCATGGTTGCCCAACAGGCAGCTATGATTGCAATTTTCATATTTTTATTCCTGAGGCAGCAGAAAAAATGAACGGCAGTAGAACTGGATGAAAGTAGAAGCCTTCTGGAGGATTCTTGTGGGTTCATAAGAAGGGAGATTTGTGAAGAGTTGAACAGGAGAAAAAGCATGCCAGGCTCTGGAAGTGTTTCTAGTCGTACTGCTCTTTCAATTGCGCTGAGGAATGCCCTGAAGTCCTACCTGTCCTGAAGATGCCAAGGAACCTCTAGAGACCGAGCTAATCAACCTGGTGGTGGAAGGGAAAGCTGCCTGTCCTGCTGCCTGGGAGTGAAGGTAAGATGGCGTGGGTGTTGCTGAGGAAAACAATTCTGTAACCCTGTAGCAGAGCGGAGTCTGGTTCCTACTGATACTAAAGCTATTGGGGATAAAGTAATGTTGAACTGGGCCATTCCCAGTTGGAGATAGGAGCCACTCCTTCTGCCTTTTTTTTTTTTTTTTTGCCTGTTACGGTATCCCATTATCTTCCATGTGATGATTATGAGAGGAATCAAAGTCTGCACTCCAGAAATACCAGGACCCTTTGTCTCTGATGGACAAAGTTGAAAAATATTTTGCCTTAGGATAAGAAGTGAGTTTAACGTAAGAACTTAAAAAGTACATGCAAGATCAGACCAGAAGTCCAGCTAGCACAGTAGCCTGTCTCCCTCAGTGGTCAGTGGGATCAGTGTGGTCAAGGAGCACAGGGCAGAGTGAAAGGACGGGCAAGGGTCTATCATTGTCCCTACTCCTGGCAATATACAACTCGAGCACTGTCTGAGCTAGAGATGGCATTTTCTATTTAATAGTCCAGAATTTGTCCAACTGCTATTTGAATCTAGGCAAACTTCGGTCATCTGTCACGTTTGATTATGCAAAAGGTTTTAGGGTTGCTGAAGAGGCATGCTGGCTCTGCAGTTCATTCCTCTGCTGAGACAAACAGTGAGATATAGAAGAACTATGAAGGCTTGTTAAAGGTCTTAATTCCCGAAGGGAGTAGTTAGTGGTAGGTCAGTGCTGGGTCCAGCCAGCCAGGAGCTGGCTTCAGGGTGGCAGCACTGACAGTAACATCATCACAGCATGTTTTTCACAGGGTTTTTTAGAAGGATGTGGTCTTGTCCACACAATCATCATTCCTTCAGCTCTTCTGGAGAACTGATTTATGGGTACAAACTTTACCATTAGATGTTTGGGCTAGGAAATATTGAGAGTAGCCATACAACTTAGAGGTGGAGCACCAGATTTACTGGCTATAAAGATTTTTCTGGTGGTCGATTCCATGTTCAGTCCTGGAACATCAAGAGCCTCTCCAACACTGAGGCTAGGGTGGATAATTGATCTCAGGATATCAGGATAGTGAGAGCAATGTACAGGTTCACTCAGTAATTGGTGCTGGCCTGTGACAATTGCTTAATTGCACCAATAAAGAGAAATCTGCATAGGCAGTCAACTTTTTTTACCGGGTAGGTCTGAATCTCATGCACATCTCACAGTTAGCAGATTTAATGTGTCCCTTAAGGGCTGTGTGCATTGGAGAATGCAGCAGCAAGCTCAACATCTGGGCTCCGTTACAGGATTCTTGACACTGGATTCAAATGGGATCATGGAAAAGCAGATGGGGCTGTGATGCAGCTCATACGAGAGGCCCAGCAATTTTGGAAATGCAGGAGTTGCTGACAAAACACATATACTTCAAGATGTGGAAAGAAATGCAAGCCAAAATAAGAAAACAAACAGAAAAATAAATATATGCTAAGGATGGTACGGCAAGTGAAGCAGTATCAGTGACAGTCGCCACCTCAGTAAATAATCTATTGCTGAGCAATATGTACTAGATCATGTACCAATGTTATATACAAGATGCGTGTGATACACTGTTATGAAACAGTTCAATAGATCATTAGCTAATCAAAGATAAAACTCCTATTCCATTTTTTCTGATTTTCTCTGCCCACCCATTTGCAATTTCTTTTGTGTTATTGGAGTTCTAAAGCCCGTATATACTGCAGTCAGTTCCCAGGTCTGTAGCTGTTCTACTCAAGGTTTTCCTTCTGAAAACACACCAAAAACAAACCCCCAAAACCAAGAGAGGCATATTTACAGTTCTTCAGACATAGGTTTTGCTTGGGAAGAACAAGACCAACTTTGTAAATAGGCTTCATTCTAAGTTGATCTAAGAAAAAGGAAGTTTTATATTCTTTTAGGAAGACAATAAGGAAGTACTAAATATTTGTTTTGTTCTTAACTCTTTACCTAATAATGCCTAACATGCTATTTGTTTTTCTAGCAAACATCTATTACCTCTTCACAAAATTATCTATTATAGCTCCAGCATCTCCTCCAGACTAATGTAATGTAGTTTATTGTCCACCCACATTGCCCATGACATAAACGTTAGGCCTGTTTTTTCCCCTTCACATGTGTTGGGGAAGCACATACTAACATGTAATACACTCTGTATTAACGCCATATTTCACCTGCTGGTTTTATTATCCTGTTGCTTCAGGCTGCAGGCTGGCTTTGCAGTTCTCATCTCTCTTGCAGCACCATTCATCACTTTTTTCCAAGTCACATATGTATATATTAAAAAAGCACTAGTCATTAACCCCATTTCCAAAAATAACCTATGGGTTTTCATAGGTGATTTTCCTCCACTGAAACTGATGACTAATTCCTATTTTGTTCCTGTATTGTTAACCAGCTATTTATTCATGCAGGGCCTTCAATGACGACCTACTCAAGTAGACCAGAACTACCTGATCTCCTTTACCTTCATGTTCACTGATTTCTTCAAAGAATATTTACAGGCCTGTGGAACAGGATTTCCTCTTGTGAGATGGCAATAGGACTGTCTAGCCATTTGTCCAGCAACACTAGGCTGTACTATGGTTCCTACCAGCTTGCCATATGGGCGTTACTGGTCTGAAGTTCCTGTATCTCCACAGAATGCTGTCTAAAAATTAGTGTCATATTTGTGACGTTCCATTCCTCTAGCACTAAGGCAGTTTTAAGTGAAAAAATATAAAGTACGGTTCATAGTTCAGCCATTTCATCCTTGAATTTCCTTAGAACTCTTGGATGAATACCATCTGTCCTGTCATTTTGTTTCAAAACCTTTTACACTTGGATTTGAGACAGATGCTCTACCATGCCTCTCCCATTAAAAAGTTCTGTCGTGAAAACTTCCTGAAGCTCCTCTACGAGGTTAACAACAACAACAAAAAAAGTAGTTTTCTTTTCCTGAAATCTTCTCTAGGCATTGCTCCTATATCTTGAGCATTTGTTGTCCCTAGGACAGCTTGGCAGGCCTCCTGGTTCTGATGTGTTTGAAAGTTACTAGTCCATGTGTTTTCTCAAGTTGCTCTGATGCTCTTTTTCCCTGCCACACATTGCTGTGTCTGGCCTGTCAGGGTGCAGTTTTCTTCTGGTTTACTGGTTTAGAAATATAACTTCAACTTTCTAAAGACTGCTTTCCTACATTTGTTATTCTCTCATACCTGCTCTTTATCCACCTCAGTCTTATTTTTGGTGGTCTTTTGGTCTGCTTTACTGGGTGGTATGCCTTTGTGCTGGACCTCTAGTGCGATGTGAGCAGTCTCCCTGATGCCTGCAATCATTTTGGCCATCCCTTTTAGTTTTGGTTTGAGACAGACCTCCCAGTTCACCTCCAGTGAAAAGTTTCTAGTGAGTCATTTCATAAGATTGTCTGTATTGAACATGGATGTGAAAAACTAATTTAGCTTTTCTTCTATGACCCTATCTTTTCTGAACGTTCCCGTTGCGCTTTGATCACTTACTAGTCCTTTCCAGTGCTAGTTCTTTCAGTGCTCACAGATGGGCATTATCTGAACTCCCTGACCTGACATACCATACTTTTTAAAGCTTAATTTGAAAGTAGTAATTTCCACATGCTCTTTTCTATTTGCCTTTAATCTATGTTTAACATCCTTCTTATTGAAAGGACAAAATATTATTTAAAAAAATTACTAATTATCTTTAGTCATGACATCATTCTCAGTTGATAGATCAGCCTGATGCAGAGCTTTGCCCTGGCTTGCTACAGCTCACGCTGACATAGAGCGTGCACACAAAACGATCTGTGTAATGATGTGGGTCAGGCTAGCAGAGCAGTGCGATAGACTATTTTTGCAGTAAAGATCTCTGCAGCAGTCAGGATGTATTTGTAAATGAGATCATAAACAAAAGTAACCCACAGGTGGCTTTTCATAGAGCATCGTTAGGATGTGGGGACAACACAGTGGCAACATTAGGCAGGTCTGCACTGATTTGTGCTGAAGCTAAATTAGCCAATTAATACTAAATGAAATAGAACCCAAAAGCCATTTTACCTCACTGCGGAAAACATAAAAGAGCTCCTTTATTCTGAATTACCTCAAGATATGCTTTTATTCTGACATCATATTTAAAATTCTGTAACCCATGCAGCTTTTTAGGACACCTGAGGGGTTATATTTCATTTCAATCTAAAAGCACTTGAGCAGAAGTAAAAAACATTTCAAATAATCAAACTAGTCAATTTACTCTGATGCTACTGCTCCACTGCAAAAGATTATTTAAATCTAATCAGAAAGACTTCTTGAAGCATCACTGCTCTGTTCAGGGAGGGAGTCTGAGAACTGGGGGGAGGTGATGGTGCATTTCTACAGGAAAATCTGACAGAATATGCTGAAAATGAGTGAGACCAGCATAGTCTCAGCTACACACTATGACAGGGAATTGCCTCTAGCTGGAGGAATTTTTGAGTTAAGTATAAAGGTCTCTAGGATTGTAAACTCTCTACAGGAGAAAATGTTCTTGAGCACTGGATGTACTGCACAGAGAACAACTGCCTCACTTCCAGTTTACGTTTGCGGCTTCCCAAAAGCTGAGCTTGCAAAATGGGTCCATTGATCCTGCCTGTGCTGAGTATCTCTGGCAGGGCCAACATGTAAAACAGCAGCTAATCCTTTCTGATACTACTTTAAGCATCTGAGGGGCAGGGTGGGAAGGAAAAAACAACTCTGGGTTTCTAAGGCCTTCAAAGATTAGTACCTACTTTAGCATAAAAATATTTGAATTGCCTTTACAGTTACCTTATTGCCATACTTCCAGGAATGCACAGTGTTTTTGTCAAGACTCTTGTTTCAGCTAGTGCTACGTTGTTAGCCTACCACAGACATTTACCATGGTTATAGTGCTGAAATCGCTTTTTATCTTACAGATGTACGACTGTACGCAAATTTATTTCAGAATTTGATGGACAATAGGGTGACAGTTTAAAAACAGAAGAAAAAAAAAAAGTTGGAAGCCTGCCCTTTGTAGTACTTAATATTTTAGACATTAAATGTTTTTCAGTGCTGAGCTTTCAAAGGCTAGTAAAAGCTATTGCCTAGTATTTATCTCAACAAATTAAACTATTAGTTTAGCCATGGGATCTCCAATTTCCCATTTGCCAATATTGTTAGATAGCTAGATTTAGACTTTTAAATATACTAAAGGTTGAATAAAAAAACAAAAAAAACCCCCACCCAACAAATAGTGGAACAGGCGATTAACTCTTACCACCACAACCAGGAACCTATCAGGAGCATGTGTTCTTTACAAATGCCTCCTCCTTTCTGCAGGAATCTATTGGCATGTGTGGAGATAACATTCCAGCATTTTTCATGCTGTTCTGCAAGCTGTGTATTTTATGAGAAGCCACTAATACTGGGGCCAGGGGGAGTGGAAAGGAGTTGGGAACATCTGGGAAAACATACCTCTACCCATATCTGTCCTATAGCCAGCTTTCCTGTCCTGATATGGACTGCAGAAAAGGCTGGTGACCCTGAACTCTGTGAGAGAAAGTTCCTAAGATTTGCTCATTATCAGCTAATCCACCAAGACAAAACTTTCAAGACCTGTGCTTCAGCAGTTTGGGGAAAGAAAACCATCTGGGAATAATTAATTATCAGCAACTTCAGTACTTAAAATTAGAGGTATTTTTTTTCACTTGCAAGGCGATAGAAGCAAATGCCAGCGTAAGGAAAACATCAACTGCAACTAACAGCAGTATATGCGGGAGAGAGAATTGTCATTTAAAAAGTTTAAACCCCTGTATAAACTCCAGGAGTCAACACTTAAGAGACTTGCCAGTTTTACAATAACAGCCCAACAACAATGCAAAGCACTCTCCCACACACGGCCTCAGCATTCTGGGAGTACCCAGCCTCTCAGAAACATCAAGAATACAACAATAATCATGTACAACATTTTATTACAAAATTGTTAAAAAAGTAATACAATGCAATATACTACAAAATACAAGATCAGCTATTAAGCTACCTCCTTTATTTTACTTAGCTATAAAGAAACACCCGGCTATCAGTCACTGAATTTCAACAAAACCATTAAATATGCAGAAACATTCCACAACTTTTTCTTTTTTTTTTTTTTTTTTTAAACCGAACTGTAGCAGCCCTCAGCTACTACTTACATTAAAAATAGAGGTCTCCCTACAAAGAACCACATTACCTATACACAATTCTGTACAGATTTTTATACTGAAGCTAACAATGAGCTGCACTTGAGTTCACATTCTTAGCAAAATATCGGATTTCGAGCATAAATCTTTACAGCAGGACATTCATTTATTCTTCATCCTCATCTTCTTCCTCCTCTTCATCATCTTCCTCCTCCTCCTCCTCCTCTTCTGGTTCTGCTTTCTTCTTAGATCCTGCAGGCCTACCTGGGCCCTTTTTTCCTGCATCACTCTTGCTCTTGGCACGATATGCTGCAATATCCTGCAAGAAAAATGCTGTTTAGTGTCTGGCAGTGTAACGCTGAAGACAAATTTGTACTGCTTCAGTAATTTAGTAACACTACACTGTGCACATCCAATACAGCGTGTGCAGAAAAGGACGGTTTCAAGCTGGAGACTTTCATGCTTGCACCTTTTGGCAAGAGAACGCGTGACCCAGACAGTTTTAGGAATTTTATGACCGCAGTTGCTCTGGAGTATGACCGTGTATTTTACCAAGCAGGTGACCTGTTTTCTAGAAGTAAAGCATCTTACTGGTAAAATCTCTTAAGACACGTAAAAACCACATTCAAGTTCACTGTAAGGGTTCCAGATACCTCCCACGCCACATCTTTCCATGCATTCTGAAGCCTGACAAAGGCTGACAAACACTTAGAATTATGAACCATATACAGTTTAGGTACAAAACAAAAAGTCACACATTTAGAGTGATCTCTACAACCTTAACCATTATTTTCTCACTTTCACTGTACCTTTTCATATTTCTCCTTTAGTTTTGCAGCCTTCTGTTCATATGGCTGTTTATCTTTGGCCGACTGTTCAGACCACATTTCACCTAATTTCTTTGCTGTATCTCCAATAGACAAGCCAGGATGATCATTTTTTATTTTTGGACGGTGTTCAGAACAGAAAAGGAAGAACGCAGATCTAAAGCGAGAGACAGTGATAATTAAGAGTCAGACTAGCAGAGCCTAAAATAGAGGCAGACTATGAGAACTAATACTTCCCCCCCCCCCAGCCATAGAAACACTCACGGCGGTCTTTTAGGAGCGTTGGGGTCCTTTTTCTTTCCCTTCTTCTCGCCTTTGGGAGGAACGTAGTTTTTCATCTCCCTGTCGTAACGAGCTTTGTCTCCCTTAGCCATTTCTTCAAACTTTCCTTTTTCCTTGCTAGACATTGTCTGCGGACACACGGAGGGGAAAGGAGAAGACTCTGGATCAGATAAAGCGCCCGCTGACCCACTAACGCCTAAGCAGCAGCTGCTGCCAGGGATCTTTTCCCAGCAGCCCGCGGTGGGGGTAGGGGCAGGGGCGGGGGGCCGGCCCGGCGGGGCTCAGCGCGGCCCGGCCCGGCCCCGCTCACCTTCCACCGCTCCGAGCACTTCCGCGAGAACTCGGCGAAGTTGACGGACGAGTCCGGGTGCTTCTTCTTGTGCTCCTCGCGGCAGGTCTGCACGAAGTAGGCGTAGGAGGACATCTTGCCCCGCGGCTTGTTGGGGTCGCCTTTGCCCATGGCGAGGTCGGCGGCGGGTCCCTGCGCGGGGGGGCGGGGGCGGCGTGAGGGCG
>JAVJGG010000054.1:1142680-1169591 GCA_035590195.1 Aviceda cuculoides | reverse complement strand
CGGCGGGTCGCAGCGGTGCGTGCCCGGGCGGCTGCGGCGTGTCCGGCCCTAGCCCCGCTCCGCGCCGGCCGGTTGCTCCCGCGGCTGAGTTGGTTTGGGGGCTTTTAAGAAAGTTTAAGGTTTGGGGGTGGGGTGGTGGCAGTGGAGGAGTGTTGTTTCCCCCTTCCCTCTCCCCCGCTTGTTCCGTAGCACCGTGGAGTTGGCTGGCGCTGCAGCAGCACGGCCTGAAAGTGCTCTCCCTCTGCGGGAGCGGCTGGGGAGGGAATCGCCTGCTTCTGGGGTCCCTTCCCACCCCCCCAGGAGCCGGGGGCATCGGCTGCGTGTCCGTCCCGTCCCCGTCCCACCCCCCCTTCCCCGCGTAGCTGGAGGGGGAAGAAGCGTGGCCGGGGAGCGCGCTGCTCCTCCTGGCAGCGGAGCCTGCATGGCTCCCGGCGCGCTAGTTTGTGTCTGTTCCTGGCGAGGGCAGCGCTCGGCTGCTCCGCCTCGTGTTGCAGCCTTGCACGTCTCCCCTCGCCTCCCGATCTTCCGCTCGGCAGCCATCAGGGGCTGCGCAGCGCGGCTCGGCCGGGCACGGGGGGAGCGGACCCCCCCCGGCGGAGGGGGGGAGGAGGAGGAAGGGGGGGGGCCACCTTCGCGCCCCTTTCTGCGGAATGGAACGCCCGGGCGTTTCGGAGGGGTGTTTGCCCTTGTCCCGTACCGCGGGGGCCGGAGCTCCGTTGAGCCCCCAGGGAACCCCCCAAACCCCCCCCCAGCCCATCCCGGGGGTTCCTCGCCCTCAGCGCAGCTCCGCGCTTTCGTTGCCGTTAAAGCCCGCAACTCTGCAATTCGGGGCTGGTACGCGCCGAAGAGTTCCCCCGAAGCGTGCAGATCCGTACAAAGGGAAACTTTTAAACAGGAAAGAAGGAAAATTTAAAGAAGCGTGTTGCTTGACCTCGCCTAGGTAGTGGAAGTAGAACAAGGAGGGAAGGATATAGATGGGGAATGAGAGCCGGTGTGAAACGAGAGCCGGCTTTTTGCCCTCCGAAGAACAACTGAAAGCTTGTTTTTTTTGTTTGTTTGCTTCCCGATGCCCGAGTTGCGACGAGTGGCTGGAGGGAGGGTTGTACTGGTGTGTCTCTGCAGGCTGTTACTACTGAATCAGTCGATCGCAGCGCTTCAGCGTCCTCTGGGCCAAGCCGGTGGCAGCGATCTGTAGCATAATGCAATCTTTATTGAGAAGAATCCGGTAGAAAAGCTTCCTCGATGCAGTTCATGTGACTGCGGTTGCTGAAGGGTTGTCTCTGTGTGTGTGTTTATAAGCCTGGGACATGCTTACGTGGATTTGACTGAAAGATGCCCTGTTGCTCTTCTAGGCAAGACATCTGTATATTTGTGACTTCCACAAAAACTTAATTCAGAGTGTGAGAAACAGAAGAAAGAGGAAAGGCAGCGATGATGATGGCGACTCACCAGTGCAAGACATCGACACTCCAGAGGTAGCTAAATAGTTGGGGTTTTTTCTAATTGTTGTGTTAAGCTTGTTCTTGACAGCTACCATGTCTGCACAGATACCACTTTTCCACCCTTGCAGCTCTCCTTATTTTGGGGCGTGCAGGGAAGGGGAAGACTTCTGATTCACTCAGTTCTTAACAAAAGCTAACTGAATTTTACAGTGTATTTTCTGTATTGATTGTGCAGAGTAGAATGAACAACTCTCTAGATTATTTTTAAGTGTCTGCTAGTTCTCTCAGAAAACTGCTTTTTTCAACTTTCTCCTTATTAGTGCTTCCTCTCCAGCATCCTACTAGAAGAGGTGCTTTGCTACATATCAGCACAATCTGTCTTCTGCAGGAGTTGACAACTTGAAGGGAATTGCACATAGGACTTGAGATATAAATGCTTTACTGCCCCATCCCTCTGATCCTTTCCTTCTGTGCTAAACGTGTTGCAGATGGCTCTTGCAATTACTCCATTGCCTTAGTCACATTAAACAGAGAAAGTTTAATAATGGTAGATCTTTGTTTTTTCCCCATGTTGGGGGAAGAAACGTTCAGGGAGCCGTGCTAGAAAGCAGGGGAGAGGGATGGTGTTTTTCTCCCTTGTTTTCTCTGCTGCAGACCAGTGAAACCTCACCCGTTATAAAAGCAAGCTACAGCTTTCAAACCTTTTGCATAGTATAGTGGGAGAGGCTGCACCTAAGGCACTTTTTCCTACTTGTGCTCTGGGTTATTTCTGCTACGGCCTGGCTTAGCAGGTGGTGTTCAGTGTGTTAATTTTGAGCAGAGTCTGTCGTGCCTACCCGGTCCCTTCCAAGAGGGGTTTTTAAAGCATTATTCAGCACTTGCTCTGTAAGTGTTAATTTAATGACAACCTTATGGTCAGCATCTGCAGATACCAGCAATGCAAGTGATGAAACTTTGCTCAAGAATCCGTGCCTAAAGGCACGTGGCTCCAGTCTGAAGGCTAAGACGATCCTCTAAGAGGATTTTAGGGGATTGGGAGTGGTTTGATGCTGGGCTGTGTTGTTTGTCTGCTAAATATGTGGGATTGCTTCTTTGAAACTTCTGTCAAAGGCTAATGTTCTCTGTGGCTTCAGGTGGCTTGCTGGCACAGTGGTAATTGCAGCTGTCCTGCAAGCCTGTTTTGTTTTCTCATGCGAAAATTATGAAACGTGTCACAAGTGATGGGTATCTCTAGAACAAGAAAACAAGCTTTTTTAATGGAAAGAAACTCCTCTTTACACCAGGAAAGAAAACTGCCTGGGAGGTGTTTTTGAGGAGTTTCAGCCGGCCATTTGGACAATGGCAGTATGGTCATCCCGTATGACTACTGTATGTCTTAGATGCCCATTGGCTCTTGACCTTCTTTGTTTTCAATTGCTATCCAGTTTACTAAGGAAAAAAAAAAAAACCAAACCTTCTTCTGAAGACTTGCAAGGCCTTCCCATTTCCATCTCGGTCATGACCATCATTATCTGTTAGAAGTGATTCCTATGGGAGGGAAAGAGGCTTTCACATTACTGCTAGCTTCAGGGACTTGCTGGAAAGCTGCTGCTCCTCCTCTGCATGATGCTCTAGGGTGCGAGTTCTCCACTGTGACTTGGGAAGTGGAATTTGTGCCATGTAAACTTTAGAATACCAAAGGATACCCATCCTCTGTCATGCAAGGCAGCATTGTGTCAAGGTTGGCCAGGTTACCAAGTATGCAGTAGCACTGCTGTTGTTTAAATATTCCATAGTCGAGGCTGATAAATGAATTTAAAATGGAAGTGAATGCCTTAACCAATCTTTAATGCAGTGAGTTTGGAGAATACTACTGTAATTGCAACTGATCTAGCAGAATTTCTCATTCAGCCTGCTTTCTCAGCTTGCTTTCCCACTCAGTCATCCGATTAAGCTCTCTTACATTGTTAAGGAGGGTGGGAAGGTAAGCTGTTGCTGGGAGAAGTGACTGTTGGTCAGAGTTCGTGGGATTTAAAACCAAGGGAGTACTGGGTTAAGGTTGTGTATTTGTATTCTTGAGAGGACCTTGTGCAATTCTTTCAACTGTCAACTCGCACTGAAAAACAATTTTGGACAACTATGCCTGTGCACGTAACTCCTGCATTGTGCTTATGTAGCAGGGATATGTTTGGAGAGCAAGAGCAGCTGTTTTCTTCTCTCACCTCAAGCCAAGAAACCTTTGTGTTCTAGACTTTTTCCTGGTTCTAGTATGTGCTCTCTGACGGTGCAGATGTGCTATACCTTGCATGCCACTTGATGGCTGAGATCACACAGTATAGGGGCCTCCTTTGAATCAGCATCTTCGTAGATGTTGTATGAAAGTTGTTACTGGGCTTTTGTGTTACCCTGCTCGAACTGGGGAACAAACAAAAAACCCAGAACTGATTAAAGGACAATAATGAGTTACAAATATTGTCCACTGCTAAAGGAAGGCAGAGCCATGCTCAGTAACAATAAAATGCTCTTGAACTGAACTGGGCTGTTTTCCTTTCTGCTGGAAGGTGCAGGGTGGAGGGGTTTTTTTTGTCAAAATGAGATCTGCTGAGCTGATGGTCTATGCTTGTGTATCTGTGAGAGTCCAAAATGTTTTTGAGAGGCCAACTATAAATGACTGAATCCTTTTCAGTTACATTAGATTATTTTCCTCCCGCCCCCTTTCTTCTAGGTTGATTTATATCAGTTACAAGTAAACACACTTCGAAGGTACAAAAGACACTTCAAGCTACAGACCAGACCGGGACTTAACAAAGCACAGCTTGTTGAAGTACGTATGAGTGTTTGTTCCATAATAGAAAATGCAACTTGCTTTACTGTGTGGTTTTCTGTACAATGTGATCCTTGCATAAAGAGCATATGTAATCTGGATTTTATGAGAACAAAAGGGAACTGCTTATCTAGCTTCCTTAATTGGCCACAGCTCCTGAGCCAAGTAAATCAAAAGTAAAAGTCCTTTCCAGAAGAGGGACTCAACTTTCGAAAGGAGGGTGCGCTGCTTAAAGACACAAAGTGTTGGGTTGTAACAGTAAGATGATCTGCGTGTCCCGCAATATCACAGAATCATGGATTTATAGTCTGTGTGTCAGTCACACCTTCATTTGAAGGGTCCAGCTGAAAAGAACTAGAAACTGAGAGGTGGCAGTGAAGTTCCAGCAAGGTTCAGACTTTGCTTTAAAAAGCTAGTTACAGCAAACATACGTGCATATGTACATATGCATTCTCCATATGTAAACTATGGAAACCTGAAAATCAGGCTTCTATTGATGATTAATTCTGTTAATTAAAACTACTGGCATCTGCCATCAGAAAAATGCAACTTTACGAAAATAGTTTTTTTTTCTTACCAATATTTCTAAAAGTGCTGAAGCTGTGTGTTAAGTGCAGCTGTATGTAAGCATCTTTGCTGCATGTGACTGTAATTTTAAAAGAATACTTCTGCACCGCAAAGATGCAGTTACAGCATGCTGATGGAAATACATGGGAGAACTGGTGATCTTCTCTTAACAGGGAGGTATAGCTACCGTTTTTTCACTTCTGTGCAGCGATACGCTCAGTTGTACTTTGGTGTGACATTTTGTTGGTCTCTCCCTTAATCTGTGTGGATTAAAGGCAAGGTTCTTAAAAAGGCTGAGCAGCAAAAGAATAGTGCTGCTGCCACTACGATTAAGAATGTAAAATGAGTCTTACGGGTTTTTTTTTTCTATGTGAGCTGAGATAGAGCTAGCTCTTGAATTAGCAGGACCGTGATTTGAAAAAGCACAACTAGTTTTTGTTCTGCAAAACTAGCATTTCTAAGGGTCTGCCTTAGGTGCATCTCACAAGGAACTTGTGCTAGTTTATGCTTCTTATGCTGCTTGATGCGAACTGGCAAGGCTTCTGCCGCATGCTTTGTTTGACCTGCAGGTATTTGTGAGCCATAGCTGCAGAACTGCCTTGGTTTACAGTGCATGTGGTTCCTTGTAACCTGTCCTAATGCACAATAAACACTCCTCTAGCTGTTGCTTAGAAGTGCACTTTAAAGGACTCTCAAACTGTTTCTCTGTGAACTTTTCGAGGGTGGGGTTTGGAAAGCTTTCTGACTTGCTAATTATGCTAAACATTTATACTTAAACCCTGTAGTAGTTAAGTGAGCGGTCCCATTTTTTTCTGACTTCCACTTGGTAATTGTAGTCTACCAAAGTATTCTGCAGAAAGCCTGAGAATAGGCTTGGGCAGGTATAATATTTTGAGTGCTTTCTTTTAAAGTTGGTGTTCATTTTGATGAATGAAAAGACTTCTGACTTGAGACCTGTTTAGAGATTGTCATATTTTAGTACTTACAGATAGTGAATTTCCATCATCAATAGCTCCGTTTTCAAAGAGCTGAATGTTCAACTGTAATCCTGAAGATTCTTGTATTGTCTTAGATGTTTCTATAGTTGACTTGATACAGATACACATATCCCCCCCCCGCCCCAAACCTGAGTAATGAGCAGTAGTCTTTCATTGCTGTGCTTTTGCTCTGTTGATACTCTATAGTCATTACTTCCTTTATAGTCAAGCTTTGACCATATAGGTGTGATACTACTCCTGTGCTTGTTTTGAGAACTCTTCTTTTTTTTTTTTCCTCCCCCCTGAAAATTTTCCTAGGCTTTTTACTTGGGAAATGAGGGTATAACTTTCTATTCTTGGTTCATAGTTCTCAATAAAATGGTTCTTCTACCATTTTTATGACTATTAAAGGCTTTTGAAGAGGTAGGTTTTAGTTTCTTTAAGCTCCTTGATCAAGCTTTTAAACTATGTTTAATGTGGTCAATTTAAATCTGAATCTTCAGTTTCTGCATATGAGTGGTTATATAATTTCCTTGCATTCTTCCTTTATAGATAATTGGCTGCCATTTTAGGACAATTCCAGTGAATGAAAAGGACACCTTAACATATTTCATCTACTCTGTGAAGAATGACAAGAACAAACCAGATCTAAAGATGGATAGTGGGGTTCATTAGATGGAAAAAGTTGGGACTGAGACTCAGGCTGCAAATCAAAAGACTGAGGGTTTTTGTTGATATGCAAAAGCTTTCTTTGTAACTTTTTTTTCCCCAGAGAGTTTGTCTCTTATTTTTCATAATCTTGCTGATTTGTTTGAAAAAACATCTCTTATGAAACAAATTTCCTCAGCAAAAGTATTTTAAATAAATATCACTGATATTGTTGCTCAAGTGGGTGTGTCTAACTTTAGTGAGTTACTTGTACCTAATAGTTAAGCTTTGACTAATTATGTGACATTAAAATATTTTTCAATTAAATTGTGCCAAGGATATATTTATGAATGTACTTCAAGTTCTCATGACGCAATGCCTTTAAAAAAAAAAAAAAAAAAAGAAAAAAAGCTGTAACAGACTTGGCAATAGGTTCTTTTTCCTAAGGTAAAAGGCTTTAAATGACAGTTCCAGTTGTTAGCTGGGCAGAAATGGCTGAATAACATTTTCTTTTTTTCCCCTTTGGAAACAAGGATTGATGGGGGCTTTGATTTGTTTATTCATCTTGTCATTGCTGGGATATGTGCTTCCAAGCACTGAGGCCTTCCTGCTCCTATATTAAAATGGAAAAAAATGCAGCTCTCAAATTTCAAAGCTTTAAGTATGGATGAAAAGACTGCTGCAGCTTACTGTGCTGAGGAATCCTTCCACTCGGTAAGAAATCCTTTAGCTGCTGACTTTTTCATTCATCTGCGTAGACTGTGGCTAAGAACTTAATTGGAGAACGGAAGACAGAGTCTGTGCTGGGTCAATATGGTATCTTCTAATAGGCATACTATTTCTTTTTCATTGCATGCATTAGCTCAGGCCTGTTTAAAAAAAAAAACAAAAACCACAAACCAAACCTTGTAATAACATAGGAGACGAACATCCAGCAATACTTTTGCTTTTAATTGAATAGCTTAGTAAAGAAAATGGTATTATGAATGTCTTCTTGTATTGTCGTTTAACTATTCTGCCAGTCTAAATGTGTGGTGTAGTGGATGGAATATGATTTCTGCTTTAAGCTGTGCTCGTAGGTTGAAGAAAAGGTGGAGGGGAAAAGATTTCTCATCTTAAAGCAGAGGAGGACACAGCTTCAGCTTGTTGAGTTAGCACAACTCATAACCTTATCAGATGTTTAAAAGCTTTTTCTTAATTTGGGAAAAATGAGAAAGCAGTATTTCTCTAGTCTAATCTGCTCAATATTAATCTTGTGAGTTTTTTGACAACTACTATTTTGCTGGCATCACTGCAACTAAGATACTCCAGTTTGCTTTTTTGACTTGTGACACTTGCATAGAGCCGAATGATGATAAACCCTAACCTCGAACTGGCTGCCTTCCCAGTAGCTCTCAGTGGCCTGATTTCTTTCACTTGCAGTGTCTTACGTATTTCCACAATAAAGTTCTGCAGTGTTGGCCTCAATTCAAGACAGTTAGTGATATCTAGCTAGTGGCAGCTAAAATTGGTATTCCTTTGAAGAGGTGTTTTAGTGCCCATTTCACTACAGTGACTATAAAGCTGTTTGCTAAATGTCCTTTGCACAAATTCAGCTGGTCATCTTCAAAGTAGTAGTTGGAGAAACAGTCAGGGAACCTGGCACTGGATAGAACATCCGAAAGATAAAGGCTTTTTCTCTGAGCGTGTGTTGGGGGTGAATGTTCTCACCTAGGCCTGGCAGGACCTGTAGAAGAAGCTTTGGGAGGGAGGGAGGGTGGGGAGAGAAACTAAAGCAAGTTTCTCTGGGAAATCAGTCTTAAAGTAGTAGCCCAAGTATCCTGCTGCATGTGGAAAGTGGCAAAATTTTTCTCCAGTGGATTATGGATTTCCCTAGCCAGGAGTGGCGGAAGGAAAGTAACTGAGAACTACCTACTAACTTTACTACCCAAATTTGCATCTGCCTTAAATTTTTTGCTACTGCTGCTTTGGAAAGCTGTGAATGCCAGGCATATGCAGCATGATTCATGTAGAAATTAGATGGCACAACCAACAGAAGTTATGTGCCCGTATTACTGCTAGAAGCTTATAGAGGGCTTTGCACAAGAGCAGATACCATATGTTTTCTTAGCAGAGCACTGACTTTGGATATTTTGACTGTGGGTTGCCAGATTTATGGATTTTTTTTTTACCCTTAATTGATGATTTGGTAGGAAGCCCAAATGACTCAGGAATAATTACACAAACCAGGCTTAAAAAGCCTGGTGACACAAACTGTTTGTTTAACAGTCAGTAGCCTAAAAATTACTTGGCAAAAATAGTACACATAGATTTACTTGAAACATTTATTATTAGCTATGTATAATCACCCTCCTACCCCACTATCCAACCCTCATCTACTAACAGAGGAAGAAAACCAGTCATCATGATATTTCATACTGCATGTGAAATAAGTCTGGTAAACTGCTGGTGGCAGTTTCCGTGGTGTAATGCTGTAAGATCATTAGATGAACAGTACACTTTTTGAGTGGAAAAGGCTAAATAGTTATTTCAGTACTACACACCTTCCATGTGACTGACTTGATAGCTAAAGAGTTTTTGTATGCAAGGCAATGAGCCAGGCTTACTGCCTGTAAGCCCGGCTCATTCAGATGGCTTTCCTTAAACTCACAAAGAGACATAAATTTTTGGCTGTTTTTCTCTTGGACTGCAGTTGGTATTGGCAGGTGTTGAGAGGTGACTGTGTATCTACAGCCTAGATTGTGATACCTCTTAAACATAAAGATGATTACTTCCAATATTTTGAAATACCAGTTTGTCTTCACTTCCCTAGCTATTTCCTTACAGTGCTAGCCTTAAAAATAAAAAGCCAGCATTTTAATTTAATTCTGGGGTACTGTATTTCAAACAAGGCTTGATTTAAAAAAGCTGCTGAAGTGTGGATTTTTTTGTTGCCTTAACAGACCTTGCATCAGTCCCATCCTCTTTACATGTCTTTCTGAATGTATATATGTACACACACGCTATTGTAACTGGTACAGTATTTCAAATGTTCAGTGTTAAAATGAAGAAGTTTCAGGTTTTACAGGTCGCATAGTTAATGCAGGTGACCAGTTAGACGTAATTAAGACCGAAGTGTGCTTTAGTCCTATTAATGTGAGTTTTGACTCCTTCCCCACCCCCCCAGTGGAATTTTCAAATACAGATGCTGAAAGTTTGCCTTTTGTATGTGCATATATTTTAATATGCCCAAACAGAACGTGGGAGCCTGTCTGCAGAAGTGCCAGGGACTGAGTAGCTTCAGCTTAAAACAACATTGCATGATGGCAAAAAAGCAATAGGAAGCTGCATGGCCATAGGTTGCTATGAGAGTCATGTTCCTAATGACGTGAAGGCTTAGGCTTGAAGTTTCTTCATCCAAACTAGTTGAAAATGTTGTGCTGAGTTACAAGAGTTAGGCTTTTTGCTGGGGGCTGCATGTTAGGTTGCATTAAGAGCTTGTACAGTCTTACACCATTATGGAAATTAAGTCAGCTACCAAATCAGAAACGAGAACTTCTTAGGTATTTGAGATTCCAAAAAGGTATAGAGAGGAAATTTTTCTACAGTGTAAAAAGAGGCACTGTCTTGTGGTTAGAAAGGAAGAGGTTGTTTTGGTGGTGGTGGTGGTTTTGTTTTTCCGCTTGAAATTATTATTATGTGATTGTAGAATGACGTCTGTTACTTCACCAGCAGACTTGATGTTCATCACTGACTGTTGCAGGGGATCACAAAAGATATCTTTGGTCCAAAGAAAATATCCCTGAAAGATATTATCAGATATTTAAATAATTAGGTTGGTTTATCAGAGCTTTAACATGACATGCATTTCCAGCTGTGGATTTTTTTAGCTTATGGTGGGATATATGTGGGATTACTGTGTTTGTGGGATGCCATTCCAGCAATGCAAATGCAGCTGCAGGTCTGGATGAAGGTACTGCATTTCTACCTCTACTGGCCTGGTTTGGAAGTGATGGCAAAACTTTCATTGACTGACCAGAGTGCCAGGACTCAACCCTGGTATTTTAGCTTTGAGAAGGCACATTTACCATATACATAATATTATAAAAATAAAGAACTTTGGCATGTACACTCATACTGTTTAGTGCAATTTGTCCCAAGAGCAGACCTGTAAAGTAGGTCTTCTGTACCTCAGGATGGTTGAAGGAAGACCTTAGGTATTTGTATCAAAGTAAGAGGCTTTATTAGGCTGCTCAGAGGTTGAAGCTAGAAACCTAAAGTGTGCTTCAGGGTGAGGATGCCATATCTGGTTTTAGGGAAAGTGAAAGATGAAATACTTTTAAACCCTGCTCTCAGTTTGAATGGGAGGTCTCTAGCTTTAGAATTCATTCCCACTTGGTTCAAATGTACTCCCTCATGGGAATGCTGAAAAGTTGCCTTTTATTGGATTTTAGGGGACTTGAGAAACCTGGGTGGTAAGAGGAGCACATATAAAAAGTCATTTTTGCTTGCCTATGTAATGCCATCACATTTTAGTGTCCCTGAAGTATGAGTAAGTTTTGAAGTGTTGATGTTTTTAATCTAAATTTCCTGAAGAAAAGATGCTACTGGAAAGCTGAATGAAATAATACCTCTTAGTACATTTTATTACTTCGAACCAGTATGGACTGGTGGTGTTGTTTAACTCCATATTAGTTTTGTTGGCATGTACATTCTTTCTGTAGTACAACAACAAAAAAACCCACGTTCAGTGAGAACTTTGCCGTTCAGCTTTGTCAGCAGTGCAAGTGAGCCAGAGAAGTGTTGATGTTCTTGGGCTGAATCTTTTCCCTCCCTTGCAGGCATTTGTGAACCTCCGTTCCCCCCCGTTTGCCTTCCTACTTTAAACAGCTGTCATTACAGAATAATTTATTCAACTGACATATGTGCATGCGCCTTAGAATGGCAATACAGTTCTTTGCCGTGGAACAGAAATCAAATAGGGTTTTTTTTTATGGTCCTGAAAACAACTTCATTGCAAAGTGCTATGAATAAAGATTTGTTGTAGTTGCCATACTTAGTTTAGATCAAACAGAAGAGTGAAAAGTTGGGTGATTTAAATGCTAAAGTCCCCTATAATAGGACATGCAGGTTTATAAAATACACTAAGCAAGTCCTAGGTGAGCCTCTGAAAAACAAAACCTGAAAACTGGCAGTGTATCAGATGATTGGCTATCTCCTTGATATAATTTGAAACCCTCCGAAGTGATGCTTTTCTTTAAAATGGTAGCTTATTCCACCAGTGGAAACTGTAAAATGATGAAAATACAATGGGCGGTCATACAGAACTGTACAAGTTTATATGAAATTGAGTGTGTTCTTACTTTGGGCAGCAGAGCAGTTCATTCAAGTTGCAGTAACAGATCACCTCGCAGCCCTTCCCTTCCCAAAAGTGATCTTGCAGACCATCATCGATCTGTCGAAGGTTCTCCGTGCCTTCGGGGACGTTGTGACAGTCGTGGTCTTTGAGGGCCCTCTTGTAACAAGAGGGGCGCCGGGAAGGCACCGCGGGGGTACCCAGGAGGGTGCTCAGCAGAAGCAGCACCGAAACCGTCTTCATTTTTGCGAAGCTTCCTGCAGCAGGGCACTAAAGAGAAATGAGGTACGTGACACAGGTATAGCTGTTGAACAGATCTCTTTCTGCAATTTGCTTTCTGGCTTGTGTTTTCCTTTTCTTTCATGTGAACTTTGGGAGGTTTGAGCCTGAGCGCTGGAGAGTGTTTTCTCCTAGGAGGTAAGTAATATTGCAGCAGAATTGATATTCATTACTTTCTGTACAACATTGGGAATCCTTTCCTCGGGAATTGAGGCTTCTGTTGCGGGCAATTTTGTTGTTTCTTTGGCCTCTCACCTTGAGAAAATTGCTTTGAGCTGGCCGTGTTCTCTCGGTGGTGTGAGTGTATCGATTGCTACCAAACCAGGGGAAAATGTCCAGGTGGGTTTCCTTGCCTTCCTGGCCATTTTGCCTGTTAAAACAAGAGTCTCTCACATAAAATTAATAGTATCTTTCCCCATCAAAGTTGTGGAAAAACTGTCTGCTGATTGAATACTCTGTCATCGACTGCTTGAGAAAATGAAGTGTTAAACAGCAAAGGAGGCTGAGGCTCTCTGCAGTGCTGCTAAGTGCCACTGTCCTGGACTGGAGGCTCTGGTATGATACAGCGTTACTGAGAATTTTCTCTTTTTTAATCTTTTTTTTGGTACTGCAAACTGTTTAGTTGAGTCTTGCTACAGGAGGTCAGTATGGTTTAATTGGCTTTTTAAAAGGTGGGATAAATTACCCCTTGTAACACTGGCCTGTTGGTGACGAGGCTTTCCATCATCTGCATGAGCTTGTTTAACACTAGCTGTGCTCTTCTGTGCCGCTTTGCGCAGAGACTGACCATGCCCAACACTGCGGATAAGACCCTTGAACTTGCATTCGCTTTTAAATTAGCATTTTGAACAGTGCTTCAACGTTGACTTTATTGGTATTAGGGGAGAGAGCGGGGTTTTTGCCTTTCCTCAGGCTTGAATGAAAGGGGTCTGATACCTTACTGAATTTAAATAGGACTTCTGCTCTGAAAGCTAACCTAAAGCAACAGCCAGCTCTGCCCGGCGAGCTCTCCCTGGGTGCTCCTCACTGGAGTTGCATTGGCCTCAAGGAGGACTTTGCTGCCCTTCATACTGTCGGCGCTTCACAGTCCGTCCCCTGACGCTATGATGTTACAGGCTGGCCCTAGGCTTTCTTGCAGGGCTGCAGAGTAGAGCACTCTCCACTAATCCCAGAATAACTAGGCATAAGGCAATGCCTGGTCAAAGACTATCAAAGGTCAAGTTAAGATGGCAGAGCTATTATCCAGATGAGAGGGGGAAAAAAAAAAAAAAAAAAAGGCATGCCAGCTATAGAAGTCAATTAATAGTCCCGCTTAGGTTACTTTGTAAAACTCTTGAGATCACCCTTGAAAAACAAACAATAAGCTATTAAATGTATAAATTTACATGTAGTAATTTTTCTGGGGAGTTATATCACCACCATAGTTAGCTATCTTGGTGATCTTCCGTTTCTTCAGCCAATGAATGACACGCCAGAGACTATAAGAAAATCTGGGAATTTGGATTCATACTAGGGATAAAATACTACACCTCAATGCTCTTCAATTGTATTTTTGCATAAGATTTTGTGCAAACTTGTTTTTTTGAAGACCGGTAGCCAAATAAAGTATTAAAAAGTGGCCAATATGTGACTGAAGTGAAAATAAGCTCTTGAGTATTTTTTAACTTCTGTTGCAGAAGCAAAATTCATTGAATGATTCCTTTTAGTTTTCATGAACTTGTATGTGAACTTTTGAGTAGGAGACTCCTATAAACTACTAGTAATGGAGCCTTGGGGATCTATTTTTTAATTACCTTAGAGTGCAGTATTGAATAACATACTGTCTTTATTAGTTTTAGACCTCAAAACTACTTCTCAAATAAAGTAAACATTGTTCTAACTTTGCCTGATGTTGGTTTTTAGACTTGAGTAAAGAATCTGTATTATTATAATAATGGCTTTATTTTGTAGGAGTATAAACACTGCAGTTATGAGGGTCCTGCTCAGAGAAGTCTTAATGCTTAAACAGAACAAGTTTGTTTATACTATACGTTGATAAATGCCAATGTCAAGGAGTACAATTTAACATTCTTCTGTTCAAATAATTGAGCTTAATTATTTAAGTATTTAATGGAAGAAAATTTCCATGAAAGAGAACTTTAGGAAGCAGGGGGTTTATGCCTTTGTTTCCTGTGACTGGATTATTCTGAGTTCTTCCCCTGAGGATGATGCATTCATCATATCTTGCTCTTGTGTATGTTTTTTTTATTCCTAAAAAATTTGGGTGTTCTTTCCCTACCTGGAGTTCAGCTGGAACACTCATTTGAATCTGTTGCCAGCTGCCTTTCTGCTCAAAATTCATAGGAAGTCATTCCGTCCTGAAAATGGGTGGATTTTCTATAGACTGAGATTGCTGGATTAAAAAATCGCAACCTACAATTTTAGGTAACTCACTACTTGCCTTGGAATATAACAGGATATTGCTGTAGTGCATCATCGAGAGGGTTTGTATGGGTGACTGCCAAAATCAATATTAGCAAAGTCAATATGCTGGTGAGCTATGGATAGACAGCTTCACTAACAGGTCAGTTATGCACCTTGCCAATGCTCAGCATTGTATTATTCAGAAAAAAAATATTTATTTTATTATAATTTTATTTCTGCTTCTGTATTTTCTCTGTTTTTCTGCAGATCATAACCAAAAGGAACTTTTTAGTAGGAAGACCTTTCTTCAACAGGTTATTTCTTTCCTGTGAGGGAAAGGTCCCTATTTGCAGATGAAAGATTGCCAAGGACCTGAAGCGTTTCATCAGCTCCCTGCGTGGGATCAATGCTGATAAACTCAGCAGACCTTTCAGATACAGCATCTTTTTCTGACAAACTGCTGCAACTTCTTTTCCTGAATACGGTTGGACAGGTGATGGAATGTCACTGATTGCCTAGGTAAAGAACAGAGCTATTGTGTGCATATTTATTTCAAAATGCCTGTCAAAGACCTTACCTGCTTTTACATACCGCGGAAACAGTCCTTTCTCATAAAACAAATCAGGGAAATGTGATGAACAAGTCCAATCATTAAGGTAACTCAAAGACTCATTGCCAGCAAGCACCCTCTTACATTTATTTTATAAAACCTTCTGAAAAGGTAGCAATGCCAGTCATGCTAAGCCTGACCAGGTTGCTCTATCGAGATTATATAATTTTTATATCATTTCAAATTCTAGCAGGAGTAAAGCCATCTAAAAATATTTAAAACCAGCTCCTTGCATTTGCATAAGTTCTTTTCAGTGAATTGCTTTGGTTACTTTGACATGGTGTAAGTAAAGTTTGAGACCAAGTGCAGCTGGGAATACAAGTGCTTTGAAGTAATTTGGAGTTTCGTGTAAAGGAAGATGGTTAGTTTGGGAATATGCATGGTGAGCCAGGAATCAGTGCTATCCCTGATCATTCAGCTGAGAGTGTTTGAATTATCCTGCCAGACAATTTGGCACCATATAGTCTTTGGATCTGCTAGATGCAGAGGTAGGCAGAAAAAAACAAAGAGAAAAAACCAAGTTTCAGCCTCCTTGGCCAAGAACAACAGGGTAATATTTCATGAGAAGTGATGCCCTTTAAAGGTCACCTGATAATTAGTAGGGACTCGCTCAAGTGTTAGAAATAGAGGATAGAAATATGGAAAACTGGGAAATGGCACAAAATGTCTGTTTCAGCACCTCTAGACATCCTGCATGTTTGGGAAAAGATAAATATCTACAGTTTGGTCTATCAATCATTAAATACACCCTTCAGAGTTAAGCAGGCTGCATCTCCAGTTGCCTAATGTTGAAAACAAGGGCTACATTAATTGGTACAGTTTTGCTGTATGATCTTTTCCAATCTGTCCAGTGGCATGTGTTGGGTTAACAAGTTGCACTTAAAGTGAAAAAAATTTAATATATATTTGCTTATTAATGTGCATTGAGTTCAAGAGCTAAAAATATCTATTCAAAATAAAATATCTTATTATTTGTTTGTCAAGTTTCCATTTCAGAAACACCTGTAAAATGCTGAGCTAAGCATTTAATATTTAGGTGTGTTAATGTGTATTAGTTAGGTTTATTAGTGCATTCCTAAGAAATCACTACACAAGAGCTGCATAACTGATAATATTATGAAGTTTTTTCCATTAAAAAAAAAAATCCTTCAAATCTTATTTTGCTTGAACAGTTGGTGCATTGTAAGGACAGCAGCTATTCCACTGAGGATGAATTCAGTGAATTACTGCTTTGTAATTACCATCAATACCATGATTCTTTCCAGAAACTGCATTCTCATTAAAACCCATTTAGTTTTCTTAAAGACAGCAATTAATTGTGAACACACCCCCTCCATATTCACCAATTTTGCAATAATATTGAGCACTGGAAGGCAATATAGTATGTTTAATGACTTTAGATGTTAATATGTAGCATCCAACTTTGAAGAAGAGCAAGATAGTAGAAGAACTATCTTTAGCTGGATCATATCCATGCGTCTGTCTTGAATAGCATCTCTTGTCTACAATATATCTGCTTCTTCCAGATCATCTAATTCTCTGCTCTGTAACTAGCATCAGCAGAACAAGTGCACAAAGATAATTTCAGGAGCAAGACATACCTTTCTCGTCTGCTTCAATCCCTTCCACGTCCTTGGCAGCCGTATCTCTTTAGATGTACGCAGAGAGAGCGGGAGCTCACGGGGATGAGAAGAGGGAGGGCTGATGGGAGATGCTGTACAAACAGCCCTTTGTTTGTCCTGACTTCTGTCTGTGGCTGATGTGCTCCCTTCTCCAGCGAGGGGCCAGAGGATGGGCTTCGAGAACTACCTCTTTCAGTCACTGCCAACCTAGACTGGGGAGGGAAAAATGAACGTATCCTTTCTGGCAGGAAATGGTTAGTTCATCCAGGATCCGATGAGAAGGTGTCTCCTCGGAGAGCGAAGCATAACGTCCAGAATGGGGGAAGAGGAAACACCCTGTGGAATAACTGTGTCTTGCTGTGGAGCCTGAGCAGGCTGGGGGGAGCGGGAAGGAGTGGGCTCCCAGGATTGCACAGGCAGAAGAATGTGGTTGCTGGGCAGATGCCTTGTTCTGCGTTGGGTGGAGAAGAGCAGACCTAGCCAACAACCTCGTGCAGTACTTCAGTTCCTGACTTTGGGATTCTTTCAGGTTTTTGAAACTGAAATAATAATAATAAAAAAACCTGTAATTACTTTAATCAGACTGCTAGTACAGCATACTCAATGATGCCATGCATTGAATTCCTTGCTGACCAAACATTTATCAAGAGGTAAAGCATTACACTGAACAGTATTTCAGAGGAAGTTATTTTAGACTAATAAGCTAATTGAATTATCTGATACCATAAAAACACAGAATGAGGTTCTTAAGTGGAGTTTAAGTATTATGTATTAATGAGAAAACAGTCTTGAGGGTGAAGCATGTGTCCTCATATTTCTGCTGCAATTTGGCCCTTGTTCTATTATGGCCATCCTTGATCGCTTTTATGAGATGAGTATTTTATGAGTAGAGAAGTGTGATTGCACCTTAGCTGTTGAGCGGTAATTCTTGGATTCTCTAGCCTGCATCATTTGGATTCTGATGTTGCTTTGAAAGAGTTTGGTTCTCTATCTGTTGGGCCGCTTCCAGTGCAGGGGTTTGTCGGGAGTACAAAAAGGTGCCTCTCTGTTCAGCTGACTCAGTTTACGATTTGATGTCTTGGCACTTGTTCGGTTTGATTTACCGTACGCCAGAAGTGAACTAGGGCCTCTGTGAGAGGTGCGTGTCCCGTCTGCTGCTGCAGCAAGGACAGTAGGCGAAGGGCCCGGATGCTTAGCAGCAAACCTCTTGAAACGGAGCCAACCTGCTGGTGGGGGTCCCCCCCGGCAGGGTGTTTGTTCCCCGCTCTGCTGAAGAGGGGCAGCAGGGTCAGCAGAGAGCAGGACGCATGTTGTACCCCCGCCTCTAATTCAGGTTAGAGAAGTCAGGCAGGACTTTTTTTGCCACTGCTGTATGGGCACAGCAACTTAGAAGGGGAGGTAGCTGCGGGCAGCTGCTGTGGGAACGGGACGTCCTTGTCTTTTCAGGGTGACAAAATGCCTGGCGCTGCCTCTGCTTTTCTACAGAAATTCTTTTCTGGTGCAGATCCCGGCCAGGGCCGTCCATGCCTTAAACGAGGTTATCCTGAGGCCTCTGGGAGTAGGCAGCATTCCGGGGCCAGCTCTGCCACGGCAGGAGGCCGAGAGCCTGGTGCGGGTGTCTGTCAGCAAGTGACTGGCTATAAGCAGGGATAAAACTCGGAGGAGGGAGTGAGAGCATGTTGTGCTGATGCTCTGGATTTGGATGCCCTTTTAGTTGTTAATTACAAATAAATTTACGTATGGATAATTTGAAGTTTTTGTCAGAAGTTGCAATGGAAACGTATTAGGATTATTCCCTTGCTGCCCATTTAAGTTCTCTTGTGTTTTCCAGGGAGTATCTGTGTTTCGGGAACACATTTGGAGAGCCCTGTTTGGACAGCAGTCTGGTGGACTGGCAGATTTGTTTACAAAGTGCAGTGTGTGAGGGATAGTTCTCTTCAGGAAACGTCCTGCTGCATTTTGAGGAAAGACGGTTCTAACAAAGGTGGTGTTTTGCTGGTGATTTTTTTCCTCTCCCTCCATAGCTCCACGTATGATGTTTTCAGTCACTGAAAACATTCAGGAACAGGAGGAAATTTTCTCACTCATGATGCTGCTTCAGAGTAAAGACTGGGAAGCAAACTGGAATTTGGAGGAAGCAAAGGTTTTAGGGAATTTTGGCAGGGAAACGCAACTCAAGAGGAGGTAGGAGAAGGCTGCTGTAGGAACAACTCTTTGAGGTGTGAAAAGTGAGGTAGTTTTTAGGAAAATGCATTGCAGAGCAGGGGAGCCTGCAATGGGAGGAAGCAAAGTGCAAAGCGGTACTTCCAGATCTTACCTCCTTTTCCCTTTCTGTACTTTGGCCCTAACCCATTGCCACGAATATCTGTTTCTATACTGACTCTGTCTCCCTCCCTGTCTCCAGCCCTCATGGCTCACTCTTTATTTTTGGCTTCCTTCTGCCTTTTCGCTCCAGCACCGCGTCCCAAGCGGGCTCAGCAGCTGGTGTCTGGCGCAGGCTGGCGGGATGCCAGCCGTGACAGGGGTATCCAAAATGGCAGAGGCTTTTTGATCCCCACCATTGCATCTGGGAGCTGCAGGAGAACCGTAAGGAAATCTTGATTTTTCACCCTCCTTCATCTGCGTAGAGATGGTAATCGTGAATCACGTTCAGCTCCCTATATTTAGAGACTCTGTATTAGATGTATACGTATCCCTGTTCCTGTCTGAAGAGGTCTGGCAATATTAGAGTTAAGATGCAAAATAGAGCTGCTTTGGCTTTTCTTTTTTCTTCCCGCCCCCCCAGGCTGGAGCTGTTGGAGCCAGCAAGAAGTGATGGCCCGTGAGGAGGCAGTGGCAGATGGAGGCAGGAGGGGGTGGCGACAAGGTAGCAGCAGCAATCCATAGGAGAGAAGTAGTTTTCAAAGGGGAATGGCCCCTGGTAGGTTGAGAAGAGAAAGAAAAGGCAGCACTGAAATTCAGCTTCAAAAGCATGACAGCCTCTGACATACAGCATTACTCTAGACTAGATTTGTGTAATGTGCCCTGGGAAAATAATCTTACTTTTTCTTTTTTTTTTTTTTAGTATTCAGCATTTTAAATGTGCTTTGCATTTTTAACACAAGCCACACAGGTTCAGCTTTTTTCTGTAAACAAAAATCACTTTGCATCTCATCGTATCCTTGAGATCAACGCTCAGCTCTTTACAGACTGACAGTAAGAAATACCGATGCTTCTCCGCTCACATTAAATCTTCTTAAAAGATGCCACTTAACCTATGAGTCAGCTGGCTCATTAATACATAGAGTTTATATGAGGAGATCTGTAAGGAACCTCAGAACCTGATTTTGGCAGATGATGCAGTCTAAAACCCGTACTTGAAGATTGTAAAGGAATGTAGCATTGTAGGGATGCATAAAGACCTCAGAGACTTAATGACAGTGCCAGCACAGCTAAGACGTTAACTGCTGTCATCATTTGTTACAGGATCACAGTGAGTAGGGTGCCTTGGAGTCAATCTTCAGCATAATAGATTTTTAAGCAAAGATAAAAATCTTACATGCTCATTTTGCAAATATTCACATGTGTAAAACGTATAGCTCGCGTTGTGCCTCTCATGTCATGCCTTCCATCACTCAACATCTATAATGTCAGTCAGAAAAAGTATTTGAAAACAGTTTTTTGTGCTTTTACTTTGTGTAATTTTAATTTTGTGTCCTTTGTTCTGTTGATGATTGGTTTTAGAAAATGTCTGTGCTGTTAAATACTCTACAATTCCTGCATCTGATAATTTGCCTTATACCTTGTACCTGCGTTAGCCTGGGGGATTCATCTGAGTTTTCTGGAACACTGTTCATTGTTCTGAAGAAATCAGGTGTACAGCAGTTCTTGTTCATGCAACATTTCTTCCATCTCTTGCCTTTATTGTTGGGTGCTGCTTTACTCCCAGTGGCTGTTCTCTGTGGAGTCCCAGAGCTGCTCTGTTTCTTCTCTTTGATTTTTGGCTTCCTGGTTTTGCTATTAGTTTTCTCAACTTTTTCTGCAGGCTGCAATCTGTGCTTGGTTAAAATATGCAACACAAAGCACTGGGCTAATCAAAGGCATCTTTTAGTGTATTTCCTCAGATCAATGGTCTATTGGCATGCTCAGGCTGTTGCTGCTTTTCTTATGAAGGCAGAGAAGATGCAATATATTCAGAACCTGCTGATGCTATGAACTATCAACTCCAGGCAGGCCAAATGAGTTAATGTTGTAAGTGTGTATGTATAAAGTCTGGTGTCTCAGGCTGGCAAATGAATCTGAATGTATTACGGAAAAATTACTCTAAATTTGGAAGCTGTTCCCAGTTACCAGCCATCACAGATGTTGGTTGTCTGATACCTAGAAATCCATGCTTGAGCTCATTCTTTGTTGATTCAGAATGTTATGGGGGTTTGGGGGTTTTTTTTACTGCTTTGCTAGGGATTAGCTGTTGATACTTAAAAGCACCTGGCCTTGAGGGTGTGGAGCATTGTGTGGCCGCTGAAGGTGGTTGGTGCCAGGAGTCTGATAGAAAATCGAGAGATACCTTTGCCTCTACCATCTGTGCTAGTTTCTCTGTAGTTAAAGAAGAAAAAAAAAAAAAAAGACAAAACAAAAAAAACAAACTTATGTTAATTGTAAGGACTGACTTAGTTTTCCTTCATCATCGCCACTAAAAACATGACGGATGCTGCACTAACTTTTGACGTCCTTGGCCTCACCACTGCCTTTTGCCTGTTGCAGGGTAGCTCTGACCCTACACAAGGCTGCTTGCTGGGTGCTCAGCTCTGGGGTGTTGCAGAGAGGCTGTAAAGGTTTGTCCAGCCCCCAGGCTTCTACCCCTGCTGCTCATCTGTGGGGTCAGCAACAGTACAGCCAGCAGAGACCTGGAAAGTGTCAAGTGTGACTGCGTGGGGCAGAAGCATCTCTGCCAACAGGCTGGCCAACCTGGTGAGGAGAGCCTTAAACAAGGAACAACATGGGAGGGAGATGGCTACCCGCAATTGAGTGAGGAAGTGGTGGCAACCTCAAAAAGCTTGCAAAAGAAGCAGGAGCGGACAGAGGAGACCACACACCTAATGGTTTGGCTGCCACTCAAAGGGTATGGAGAAACAGGCTGTCAGGATCACCGTGATGTTCAACAAAAGCAAATGCAAAGTCCTGCACCTAGGGAGGAATGACTCCATGCACTAGGATAGGCTGGGGACCAACTGGCTCGAATGCAGCTTTGGAAAGTAGGACCTGAGGGTCCTGGTGGGCATCAAGTTGAACATAAGCCAGCAATGGACCCTTGCAGCAAAGAAAGCCAACGGTATCCTGGCCTGCGTTAGGAGGAGTGTTGCCAGCAAGTTGAAGGGGGTGATCCTTCCCCTCTGCTCTTCACTGGTGAGACACACCTGGAGTGCTGGATCCAGGTCTGGGTGACCTGGTATGAAAGAGATGTGCACAAACTGGAGTGAGTCCAGTGAAGGGCCACAAAGGTGATTAAGGGACTGGAGCATATATTGTATGAAGAGTGTCCAGGAGAGCTAGGGCTATTCAGCCTGGAGAAGAGAAGACCCAGAGGAGATTTTACCTCTGTTTATCTAAAAATACCTGGTGGGGATTGGGTAAAGAAAATGGAGCCAGACTCTTCTCAGTGGTGCCCAGTGACAGGACAAGAGGCAATGGGCAGCAAGTGGAACATGGAAGATTCCATTTCAAAGTCTAAAGAACTTTTTTACCTGTGAACAAGGTCACAGTGCCCACAGAGGCTGTGGAGATCTCCTTCGAGATACAAAAAACCCAGCAGCTGACCTGGGCAACCTGCTATAGCTGACCCTGCTTGAGCAGGGGAGTTGGACTAGATGGTCTCCAGAGGTGCCTTCCAACCTCAACTACTCTGTGATTTCAACCCCATGCTCAAATGGAAGTCAGCAGTTTACTGTAGGCTCCAGAACTGTATCACCTGTACTGGGTGCACCATCTTGAATGAGCTTATGTAATTGTGGTTTGACAAAGCAAATCTGTCTGCAGACTCCTTATCGGTCCCTATCTCTCTTGGTCAGGTCACAGCCCAGATGCCCTGTGAGAGCAGCAGCCTCCCTGCATCGTGGCGAGTGACTGTGTATGCTACCACTTGTTCCTGAACTTTTAAGTATGAATAGACAATTTGGTTTCCTTAAGAGCCTCTGATGAGGGATTTTTGCCAAAAACTTTCTGGAAAGTGAAGTACTGCGATAGTAGCTGAATCACCCTTATCCACTTAGTCACAGTTCATCTCGCAGTGGTGTTCTTCCTCCTGCTTTACCTGCCAGAAATAGTTTTGGGCATATAAAAGCTGAAAGGAATTTTTCCTTTGAGTCTCACCAAAGCCTCTTCATTTGTTGATAGATAATAATGAGGTAATTTTAGATGCTTATTGAGAGGGAAAGGATTTGTTTTTCTAATAACTGAGTAATGGTTATGGTTCGTAAGTACTCATCCCATTTTTGCAAAGTTGTCCGTCCAGACTCTCTCGTCAAATGAACTGTTACATTCAGCATCTATTACATGGTCCTTTGGTAACTTCAAATTAATCTACAAAGGGTTTGTATCTGTAAAAGGTTGTAGCTCCTGTACAGAACTGCTGCTATCTGTACCAGCTATTTATGATTCTTACAGCTGCTGATAGCAAATGTTACCGGCTTTAGGGATAATACAAAGTGGCTAGCAAATCCACTAGTGTTAATGGAGCTAACAGTGTTCATAGCTGTGTGCTTAGATTACTTCATATCTTGTGAGATGGAGACTTCGGAGACTTGTTAGCTACACCTATGTGTGTACCCCAAATGAAGCCCCACGCAAGGCATTTAGATGTTTCACCCAAACATTGCTGCTGTTGGCAGATACAGCATTCTGCAGCCCTCTGAAATATATCTAAAAAAGATAGATCCTCAGCTCTTAGGTGGATGTGGCTCTATTAGAGGATGGAGATGGAGAGAGGAACATCTCCACAGTGCCATCTGGGGACTTCTCTATGCAAAGCGAGACAGTGCACTTTACTGCTGGAAGGGCTGTTTTAAGTATGCTGGAGGCCCTAGGCTAAACACTGTCTGGGCTCCTCTACCGTAATGAAAAAAGAGGAATTTTACTAAAATCACTTTTGAATCCAGATTTTTATTCTGAACTCAAAACAAGAAGTCGAAACATCAATGTCTTATGTGTACAAGCTACAGACTGCAGTCATAACTGACATTGAGAGAGACCACTCCCTAGACTTTTGGGTAGCAAAACTACAAATTGCAGCTCAAACCTTTTTTTGGAGGATATTAGATTTGACACTTGCCAGAGACGAATAATATGGTCTTATTTGTAATGTATGTCAGTGCAGCTTGTTTTTAATCGGCTTTAACTACAAAAGACGACCATTTACTGTTGCAGTTTACTGTCATCATAACCCAGAAAAATCCACAAAGGAATGTTATTTGTGGAAACGTGAAATTCAGTTTATCAATCTTTATTGCTGAACAAAAGCTGAGTGGGGATGATGATTATTCTCTTGCTGAGGTATACAACTTACAATGAATACCTTTCATGTTGTTCTCCGAGGTCATTACGTTCAAGAGCATTACTCTTTTGATACTATTTATTTCCTCAATATTCATAGCCCCTAATTAAATTGAAAAACCAATTCATATACTGGTGTCTTTGTATGCCTTTTTTGGTGAACCTTAAGTCAATAAAGAGTATATTTGTACTTTCAGTTTCCATGAGGAACAGTTTTGGTAACTCCTTCAAGGGTACTTAGGTGACTACTTCGTTGTTGCATGTTGCTTTTCGTCACTGTAAACTGTTCCCAGAGCTTTTAACTTTGCATTTAAATTGAATACATCAAGTCTTACAGTAGATCTCTGACTTCTAAGGTTTGATAAGAATATACATCTTTAAAAGGTATCTTTTATGAGCTATCTAATATATGTGTATATATATATGTCCTCAATTTCTTCTTATGCAGTCTTCCTTGGGTCACTGGAATGATTGAGAACATAATACAAAGAATAGTCAAAAATACTTTCCAGACTGTCCCTGCTTCAATGGAGACTTAAAAGCTCCATGTTCAGAGTATCTTGAACTGAATCGTTACTGTTTAATCTTTGCACAGACCCTTGATTGTATTAGCAAAACCCAACAGTCAAGTGTTAGGTAAACATTATGCAGCTCTTCATTTTGGACCTAGTAGAGTTCATGTTTTGACAGTAAGTAGCCCAAGAAAAAGGACAATTTTGCATAAAGAAAAAACTATACTGCTGGCTTAAGCAACCTTGGCACTCATTAAGCTTAAGATACACCCAACACGCGCAAAATACAAAAATAATTTGACCTGAGAATGCTGTATTTATGTAAGTGTTTATATAACATTACTATTTTCTATGTATTGCCCTATTCCTGTCACCACTAAATTAATCAGGGTATATCTTTCTCCTTAAAAAATTTCATCACCATATTTGCAAGATAGCTCAATGGGAGTAAACTATAGAAACTGTTCCATCTGGGCTTTTGTTTATATATCACAGCATAAAAGCTTAATTGCCTGTATGACATAAATTTACAGCAGATGATTACAGATTACAGATAAATGATTGATATTTTGTGGGGTTTTTTGGTTCATAGTTTCTTTTTTAATAGTTCAGAAACAATTGCAGACAAACTTTTCTGTCTGGTAGGGTGACAACCCAAGTGTGAGATTTCTTCACATTTCTTGAGGCATATTCTTTAGAGAGCTGGTTAACTAGTTCAAAAGGTTAACCAGTTCCCTGTTCCCAATATATTTTTGTCTGTTTTGTTGTCCTGTAATGGGACTGTCTCCCTGGGATTCACAACTTAATAATGATTACTTGAGTTGTAATTACATTTAACCTCTCTTGCCAGTGCTGTTCCTCACTGTTGAACTTCATTAATTCTGAGTCAATTTTACCAGATTGCTTTTGTCAGTACCAGCACATTAGCATACACAATTCAGGGACCATTTTTATACCCTGAAACATAAGCTCTCTCAGCACAGTCACTAAAAGAATTTGTACAGTTTGACAAATCTGTGCTTGAAAATAACTGGCATGCAAAGCAGCAAATTGACTTCTAGGTGGTGAATATTCACCATTTATAAATTCATCATGAGGCGTTCATGCTTGGAAGCTGTTTGCATTAAATATCTTGGGTTTGCTTTCTCACCAACTGAATAAACATAGGAAGGCTTACTTAAATCCTAGTCCTTATTCTGCCAGTTCTTGAAGGCTTTTAGTTATCCAATAGGAATGTAATTCATTGTTAATTGTATAGTATAAAGCTGGATTTGCTGAAAAGCGTGAAGACTCTCGTGGTTTGAATACTCCTGCAGTGTTTACTGTAATGCCCTTTTCTTTGCTTGCCTTCTCCATGGTACATCTTATGTAATTAATGACTTGGTAAGTTCTCCTCTTGGATAAGGATTCATTTCTGCTCTCATATTACTTGATGATGAGCCTAATTTAATGTGAAAAATAAACCTAAGCGTAGCTGATTTGCTTTTTTTTTTTTTTTCCCCTCCTATTCCATTTCTATCTCTGTCCTGTCACATGTAAAGCTCGGACAACACTGCCACCACCCCCAAAGCATTTAAATTATAAAAGTATGAATGCTGTTGACAGCACACCATAGCAGCATACCAAAGGTGGACTCTGAAGTGGAATAAATTAGACTCCCAGTGACCACAACTTATCTCCAACTGGTCACACTTGATCACTAGATAGGTAATGATTTTTCAAAAAAAGTCACTTTGGTAGGCATCACATATTCCTTTAGGCTTTTATTTTCCAAGTTCATGGTTTGAAGAGGGTACACGTTATTTATAGGTTGTTTTGGCACTGGCTCCTCAGTGGCTGGGATTTGTCTTAAATGTGAACCCCAAGGCTTGGTTTTGCTCAGGGTGGCTAATAGAGGAGGGGGATAATGTTTCCCTGTACCAGCTCCCTGGAATGTGTCCTTGATCTAGTATCATCATTAAAAGTATGCAAGACACGTATGGGAGGGCAAGGTAGGAACTGTGAGGAACTTCCTTCCTTGACGACTTTCCGTAAGAAATGAGATTTTTGGCAAAAAAGTTTTTGTGCAGAAAGATAGTCCACAAAGGGTAGTGATTTTGCCAGATGCGTGGATGTCCTGGTTTCAGCTGGGATAGAGTTAATTGTCTTCCTAGTAGCTGGTACAGTGCTGTGTTTTGAGTTCAGTA